>JAVJIF010013370.1:7500-168231 GCA_038442645.1 Agave tequilana | reverse complement strand
ATCGAGTAAGTCATGTTATTTATATAATAATAATAATCATACGACCTGATATTTAATCAATCTCTGTCCGACCTGATATTTAATCAATCTCTTTCAGTGTCCCTATACTGCTGGCAGTTCATACTGGAGCCCGCACTCCAGTTGAACCCATCCGAACATGGCCTACGAGAGTACCATTATTCGAACGAGTGAGTACCCAAATAGCAAGCGTTTGTGACATCATCATTATTAGGTTACTAAATGTATCATGTACTGTGTCTGAATAACTAGTGCACTGAGGATGCCTCCATCATGCCAACACCCCGTGATGTGGGATTCTAGAGATGGCTCTTGTTAACACTCTAAAAAGACAAAACTCTCAGACTTCTCTTCAGCCGGTCTGCACGATGTCTAACTGTTGGCCCAAAGGCCTATCACTCTAGTTTTGATGATGATCAACTCATGTAGTTATATTTGCTAATGATCTTGTTTAATTAGTGACAGATTCTTTATCAAGATCTTAGTAGGTGCAAAGCTCAACAAAGGATAAATGTCAAGATTTGGAGCTAGCACGGTGTGATCCAAGGAGCTTTTGGATCAAGCTTGGACCAAGTCAAGTAGATGAGAAGACTTCAAGGGAAGACTTCAAGAGGATGAAGACTTGTGTCTAGGTATAAGATTTTTATTTGTTTTAGATAAAAATGTAAAGGATAGAATAGATTGGTGGATTGCTCAAGTCATATCACACACACACTCTTGAGATTTAATTGTCTTTCATAAAAGAATTTTTAGTTAGAAAAGACTCTTTCATGTTGTTAAAAGATTTTCTTGTTAAGAAAAGATTTTTATTTGTGATAAAATACAATTTAGTTTTTGGTATTCATGTATACATATCTTATATCCAAAACCATGTTTAGAGCCTTATGTCAAAAACTAGATATTCATCTTATTTGTGTAGTGGATCATATCCATACACACTATGCTTTAAAAGTATATCTTGTTTTTGTATTTGATGAGATTTTCCTTATGACAAAATATCTACTTTGGGTTTTGGTAATTTTTTATATACATATCCTTTAACCAAAACAAGTTTAGTGCTTTATGTCAAAAACTAGATATTTCATCTTGATTGTGTGGTGGATCATATCCATACACACTTTGCTTTATAAGTTCAAAAAATATCTTGTTTTTGTATTTTGTGAAGTTATGGAAAAACAAGTTTTAGAAAAACATATTTTTAGAAAAACAGTTTTTTTTTTTTTTGAAACTATTTTTCTGGATTTACTGTGAATTTCTGGGATTTTTATTAAGTTAAAAGACCAATCTTTAATCCCATTTTTCTGGTTCTGGCAGTTCTGATTTTTCAGAACTGACAGTGGCCGGTCGACCGGGTCGGTCGACCGGACATGCACAGACGTGCACGCCAGTGTGCACTGGAGGATCGGCCGACCGGGCCGGTCGACCGCTCCAGAGAGCTTGCTCTCGGGAAACTTCGGTCGACCGCACCGGTCGACCGACAGAGAAGGAATTCTCTGCTCCAAGTGCTCGGTCGACCGAGCCGGTCGACCGGAGGCTGCAACGGTCGGATTTTGACCGTTGCCGGTCGACCGGACCGGTCGACCGGTAGCACTGACAAAGCCCCAACGGCTCTATTTTCTGACAGCCTATAAAAGGGGGTCTTGTCAACTGTTTTTAGTAGAAGATTTTGGAGACCTTTGAGCTAGTTTTTCCAACTGATTTCAGAAGTTCTCTCCACATAATTGAGTGCAAATACTTCCCATCTTAATGGGAGTTTTATCAAGAGAGTGTTTTAGTGATTCTTTGAGATTTTCACCATAGTCTTTCCTTGCTTTTCTCACACCACACTTGAGCCATCCATTGCTAGATATTCCTATAGGTGTGTTGTAGTGAGAGTGCTCTTTAGGTGATCAAGTGTTGTGATCATCAAAGAGATTTTTCTTTGTTCTTTGAGGATACGGGCAAGTGTGCTCGTTGGTGGTTGAGTTCGGTTGTGAACTCTTTGGTTTGAGGTGCGGCCTCGGCGAGTCGGTGGACTTGCGTGTGTACGGGACTTGGGAGTCCGAGGGCTTGTAGGTGTTGCGGCACCGGGGAGAGATCCATTGGGATCTTGCATAGTGGAAATCCTTCGTGTGTCGAAGGCGGGGATGTAGAGCAAGTGTGCTCGAACCTCGAAACATACCCTTGTGTTTGTGATTGCTCACTCTTGCTCTCTTTCTCACTTAGTCTCTTTTATATCTTGCATTACTTACATTGTTTTTACTTTACATGCTTGATATACCCTTGTGCTTATATTGTTATATACTTGCGTGGGATTGCTTGTTAACACTAGTATTCAACCAAGAGAGCCAACGCGGCACCTCAACCCATTCAAGGGAATCTAGAGGAGCTTGTCCAGAGCCTCGCAAGGGAATTCGGCAACACTCTTGAGTTATACATAAGTGTTTAATTAAAATAAGTTTTTATTGGTCATAATTGTTTTAACTTCCGCATTATTTGTTCATAAGTGACCATTAGATTAGCCAACACCTATTCACCCCCCCTCTAGGTGTTAGTGCTCTTGATATTGGGTCTAACAACCTAAGAGTTAAAGATCCTCTTTTAGGCTAATCACAAGATTTGTACACACACAATGGACTTCATGTCACCACCCACCTTTGACATTCTTAACATCCAAATTTGGAAGGGTAAGATGTCTTTGTTCCTCAAAGGACTTGGCCTTAGTGTATATCTTGCCTCTACTAATAAAGAATATTGCTTAAATGGTAAGAACATTGAGGCTAATGCAAAGGCCCTACATGCTTTAGTATCTAGCTTAGATGATGATTATTTGTCTAAGTTGACTAATCTTGACTCGGCTTTTGTAGTATGGAACACCCTCATCTCCCTTGGCGAGAAAGATCAATACTATGCGGGGAGCGATTCGGACGTTGGAAGCGACATCTCCAACGTGTGCTATATGGTCCAAGGGGATAACCCCCTTGAGGTAACTACCGAATCCGAGGATGAGGATGTTAATATGTCATATGATGAGCTTAATACATTTTGCCAATTATTGCTTGAGAAATATGACATGATAAAAAGAATAATAAAAATTTGAAAAAGGAAATTGATTGCATGCATGTAGAAAATGATCTTTTAGAAATAAACTTGCATGTTTAGAAAAAAAAATGAGGATTTGAAAAATGAAAATATTTCCTTAATGTCTAAATTGAATGTTTTATGTGAAGAAAATATGATTTTGAAAAATAAGAATGATTTGGTGGAAAACAAAAAGAAGTTGTTTTTCAAGAAAATAAATCTTTGAAAAGAAAAATTTGTGAAAAAGAAAAAGATTTTGTTTCACAAAAGAAAAAGAAAAATGATCATATATCTCATCATGCTTCTCATGCTCACATTGATCAATATGAGATTAACAATTTGAAAATAAAATTAATAATTTGAGCTCTAATTTGAGCTCATGTACATTCAATCATACTAGATTGGAATCTTTGTTTCAAAAGAAACAAGTTCCTCATACTCATGCACATTCACATCATGCACATGCTTATGATGCACATCATGCTCATTCTCCCACTCATAAGTATGCTAAGGTGTACATATGTACACATTGTGGCCGCAAAGGCCATCTAAGAAAATTTTGTTATGAAAGATTAAATGTTCTTATTTTTGATAAAAATAAAAATGCTTGGGTTCCTTACAAGACTAACCCCATAGGACCCAAGAAAGTATGGGTACCAAAACCCCCACCCTTTGATTTTGATGTAGGTGAGGGCTCTCACAAAACGTGAGAGGATTGGTGCCTTGATAGCGGATGCAATGGACATGATGGACAAATTTTTGGATGCATTGCTATCAAGGAAATTTTGGTGGGAAAGACCACCATGCTAGGAGTTTTGGAGTTGGTAACGATTTCTAAACTCCTATTTCATTTATGCACATGCTTTTAATTTCATGTAGCATGTTCATATTTTTTTTATGTGCTTCATGTGGCATTTACATGCTTAAAGGTAGAATGTGTCAAAACTTGCATTTATACATATATGAATAGTGAACTACAATTGACTCATATATATTTGAACTTCATGCTCATTTGTATCCACTATATGCATGTGTATAGGCTAGTTTTGATGATTCGGTCATTTATACTTGTTATGCCTATCCTTGATTTTACTTCATGTATATGTGTGTTTAATTCAAATCTAATAAATATACATGTATACCCTTGAGTCATTTGCCTTCATGCAATATATATTGGACTCTTTTAGATTTGGGATATGTATGGATATTGTTAGAATTGGATAAATCATACATATACCATGAAGATTAGTATTTTAAATAATAAAAAAAATGATTTTTCATGTTTTTGATTTATATTAAAGATTAAAACATTTGTACAACAAAATGTGATTTATGATCTTTTTGAGCTTGAATGACTATTTTCATAAAGCATTGCTAAATACAAAATACTTTATGAAAAATATATGATTTGTTTTAAGATGAAAAATAAGATTTTCATGAGATTCATGCTTCACTTTCTATTTTCATGAAAATACCATTTACATAACCTTTGAACACTCATCTTTTATGATAAAAGATAATTTTGAGCTTTATGGACTATGAGTGCTTAAACTTGTATGTATTTAGTATAATTCATGAATAACATATGATTTCATGTTTTTGAAGGATCTTTAACTGGTTTTTCAAAAATTATTTATAACTAGTTATTTATTCTTCAAATTTGGTAGTGCTTAAACATAACTATTTTTCAAACCTACCTATTTTTGGTTATGAGTATATACATGACTTACAATGTTAATTTTACAATTGGTATATTACTCACATTTTGGTTCCTATATATGTATGCCCTAAGTTTCAAATTGGTCTTATCTATTCACATACATATATATGATTTTCATGTGCTTGCCTTACAATTAATTTACATTCTTAAAAGCACAAAAAGTTTATGCTAAGTTAAGTTAACACCTTATATTAACTATGCATAAGCTTATAAAAAAATAAAAAGATTTTATTTTAGATCTTTCATTTGGTATCTATATGCTTCAACTTCAAATTTGCTATATAATTACAATTGATATCAATATGTTTGAAACAATAAAAGATTTTGCAATGATAACTTGATATCACACATCTTCAAGTGCTATTTTCTATTGGTATCAAAATTACAAATTATGATTGGTTCAAAATTTGTTTTATTGGGAAAAGTTCAAAATTTTGTTTTGATAAAAAAAAAAAAATTAAAATGTTTTGTTTTGTATTTCCTATATGCAAGGAGAGCTTAACATCTCTCTTACATATAGATTCATGTTGAGTATATTATAAATGAGGAGCTTAACATCTCTTCTTTATATGATATACGTGTGTAGGGGGAGCTTCACATCTCCTTCTATGCATTACATAGTTGTGTTGTGTGAATTAGGGCTTCACATCCCTCTTTCATGCAATGCACATTGTAGGGAAGCTAACTTAACGTCTTCCTCTTCATGAATGTATATCGCATATAAATCTTTATTGGTTGATTTGTATTTACCCCTTCTTGATTCTTTTGTTTTTGACAAAAAGGGGAGAGAAAAATTTGTTTTGATTTGCTTTTACTTTGAACCCTTTGTTGATGATTGACAAAAAGGGGGAGAAGTATTTGTGATGTATTTGTGATATATGCATGATTTCCTTACTTAAGGGGGAGAAGTATTTGTCTTCCTTACTTAAGCTTGTATAAGATTTGTATTTATGCATATATATATATTTGTATTGCAAATAGGAGAAAAAGATTTGATTTATGCTTGTTGCATGTTTTATCTCCATACTTGCATACATATTCACGTGCCTCATTGCCTTATCTATTACTTATTCGATATGCATGAGTTAAGGGGGAGCTTCTTTGAAGCTTTACTTTAATCCATGCATATATAACTTCATGAGTTTTGTCATCATCAAAAAGGGGAGATTGTTGGCCCAAAGGCCTATCACTCTAGTTTTGATGATGATCAACTCATGTAGTTATATTTGCTAATGATCTTGTTTAATTAGTGACAGATTCTTTATCAAGATCTTAGTAGGTGCAAAGCTCAACAAAGGATAAAATGTCAAGATTTGGAGCTAGCACGGTGTGATCCAAGGAGCTTTTGGATCAAGCTTGGACCAAGTCAAGTAGATGAGAAGACTTCAAGGGAAGACTTCAAGAGATGAAGACTTGTGTCTAGGTATAAGATTTTTATTTGTTTTAGATAAAAATGTAAAGGATAGAATAGATTGGTGGATTGCTCAAGTCATATCACACACACACTCTTGAGATTAATTGTCTTTTCATAAAAGAATTTTAGTTAGAAAAGACTCTTTCATGTTGGTAAAAGATTTTCTTGTTAAGAAAAGATTTTTATTTGTGATAAAATACAATTTGGTTTTTGGTATTCATGTATACATATCTTATATCCAAAACCATGTTTAGAGCCTTATGTCAAAACTAGATATTCATCTTATTTGTGTAGTAGATCATATCCATACACACTATGCTTTAAAAGTATATCTTGTTTTTGTATTTGATGAGATTTTCCTTATGACAAAATATCTACTTTGGGTTTTGGTAATTTCTTATATACATATCCTTTAACCAAAACAAGTTTAGTGCTTTATGTCAAAAACTAGATATTTCATCTTGATTGTGTGGTGGATCATATCCATACACACTTTGCTTTATAAGTTCAAAAATATCTTGTTTTTGTATTTTGTGAAGTTATGGAAAAACAAGTTTTAGAAAAACATATTTTTAGAAAAACAGTTTTTATTTTTTTTTTTGAAACTATTTTTCTGGATTTACTGTGAATTTCTGGGATTTTTATTAAGTTAAAAGACCAATCTTTAATCCCATTTTTCTGGTTCTGGCAGTTCTGATTTTTCAGAACTGACAGTGGCCGGTCGACCGGGTCGGTCGACCGGACATGCACAGACGTGCACGCCAGTGTGCACTGGAGGATCAGCCGACCGGGCCGGTCGACCGCTCCAGAGAGCTTGCTCTCGGGAAACTTCGGTCGACCGCACCGGTCGACCGACAGAGAAGGAATTCTCTGCTCCAAGTGCTCGGTCGACCGAGCCGGTCGACCGGAGGCTGCAACGGTCGGATTTTGACCGTTGCCGGTCGACCGGACCGGTCGACCGGTAGCACTGACAAAGCCCCAACGGCTCTATTTTCTGACAGCCTATAAAAGGGGGTCTTGTCAACTGTTTTTAGTAGAAGATTTTGGAGACCTTTGAGCTAGTTTTTCCAACTAATTTCAGAAGTTCTCTCCACATAATTGAGTGCAAATACTTCCCATCTTAAAGGAGTTTTTATCAAGAGAGTGTTTTAGTGATTCTTTGAGATTTTCACCATAGTCTTTCCTTGCTTTTCTCACACCACACTTGAGCCATCCATTGCTAGATATTCCTATAGGTGTGTTGTAGTGAGAGTGCTCTTTAGGTGATCAAGTATTGTGATCATCAAAGAGATTTTTCTTTGTTCTTTGAGGATACGGGCAAGTGTGCTCGTTGGTGGTTGAGTTCGGTTGTGAACTCTTTGGTTTGAGGTGCGGCCTCGGCGAGTCGGTGGACTTGCGTGTGTACGGGACTTGGGAGTCCGAGGGCTTGTAGGTGTTGCGGCACCGGGGAGAGATCCATTGGGATCTTGCATAGTGGAAATCCTTCGTGTGTCGAAGGCGGGGATGTAGAGCAAGTGTGCTCGAACCTCGAAACATACCCTTGTGTTTGCGATTGCTCACTCTTGCTCTCTTTCTCACTTAGTCTCTTTTATATCTTGCATTACTTACATTGTTTTTACTTTACATGCTTGATATACCCTTGTGCTTATATTGTTATAATACTTGCGTGGGATTGCTTGTTAACACTAGTATTCAACCAAGAGAGCCAACGCGGCACCTCAACCCATTCAAGGGGAATCTAGAGGAGCTTGTCCAGAGCCTCGCAAGGGAATTCGGCAACACTCTTGAGTTATACATAAGTGTTTAATTAAAAGAAGTTTTTATTGGCCATAATTGTTTTAACTTCCGCATTATTTGTTCATAAGTGACCATTAGATTAGCCAACACCTATTCACCCCCCCTCTAGGTGTTATTTCACTAACTTGTCGTCATTTATAAAAAATAAGTCGCAGACAAGCTGACGACCAGTTTTTCCCATCTCTAAGGGACAAAGTAGCGACTTGGACTTTACTGATCCAGTGAAGTAGACAGTAAGCCAAGGTTACCTATGAAGAGATCAAAGCAGACCGATGAAGCTAGGTCTAAACAAACACCTAGTCTCCCATGAGCCCAAAAGAGAGCTAGCTTCACTAAAAGGTCGAAGCCACTAGCTTCGCATGAAGCTCCCATCAGCCCTGCTGAAGGCTGACTTTAAGCTTCGCTAGAAGCTTCATCTCCAGCTTCGCTGGAGATGGAGTGGTCCAGCTCTGCTCTGAGCTAACTCCTAGCTTCACCTGAAGCCTCACCCATCTCTACTCTGAGCTAATTTCTAGCTTCGATTGAAACTTGAATATAACTTCGCCTGAAATGAGCTTCGAATGAAACTCTCATTTAGCTTGCGCGGCGAGCTTTACCAGGTCATCAATTGACCGTTTTAAAATCCCATGAGGGATTAAGGGTGAATCCTAATACTTTAGTAGGGTTAATAGCACTTTAAGTGGGCGATTACACCTGCCCACTTCATCCCACATTAAGTGGAGACAGTTAAGCCACAACGACTATGAATAGTTCGCACGAACTTTCTAGCTTCGCCAGAAGCTCGCAGTCAGCCTCGCGACAAGGCTATTTCGAGCTTTGCGCGAAGCTAATAGACTGATTCAGTCTAGCTAAATTCAAGGGGCGGTTACACCCCTATTTTCGCTATAAATAGCCCCTTGCAAAAGAGAAAAGGGGCTGGAAAAAAGTGAGGAGATCTATAGCAAAAGTGCCCTCTTGTTTCCAAAGCCTCAGAGACTCAGCGCTCTTTCATTCAGGGTTCCAACACGCCTTTTATCTTCGAAGATTTTCGGAACCAAGTGAGAAGAAAATTCTATCGAGAAGACTTGACCATCCGACCGATTACATCGTCAACAGGATAAAGTGATCGCGTGATTAGATTCCCACCGGCATACTTTCCCAGAATCTTAGAGGAGATCTACTTGTAATTTTTTCTTTCTTAAAAGAAATTACTTGTAATTTTTTTCTTTAATCTTTTTTGTAAGTAAGTTTTTCCAATCATTTTCAATGGAAAACAAGATGGCGACTCCGCTGGGGGAAGGTCTTCTTTCGCAACAAGAAGATGATGTCGCAATGCAATGGTCAGAGTGTTGAACCCATCACCATCGAAAACTTGGTCATCCACTTTGACCAAGAAAAGTTCGAAGAACTCCTCTCTGGGGTAGTCCAGCACTCCATGCACATAAGCATAAGAGGGTATCCATAGCCAACACTCCACTGGCTACAGATCAGAAGGCAGCCCAATTGAGGCTGTGTCTAAGCCTATGCCAGTGCGTGTGCGGGGAGAGCAAAAATCACTCCAATTTCCTTCAGTCTCAACTAAGGCTAAGTTGACTTCATGTCAACATAGTGGCCTTTCAAACGAAGCCAAACAGGTTCACCGCGAACCTAAAACTGCTCAGGGCAAGCAGGTGTGGAGGGCGAAGCAAGGAGCCTCTTCGCGCGAAGCTTTAGGCGAAGTTGAAGCTCAACCTCGCCTATCACGTGAAGACAAGGGCAAGACGCCCTTAAGTGCTGGGAGCGTTGCTCATGCTAGCCGCGAGGCTGAATTGGAACTACAAGGGCATGAGTTTCTACTGGCTTCGCCCAACCATAGAGCACTGGTTTCCAACACTAAGTCCACTCCTCTGAGTGAAGTTAAGGGGGTATTTCTAAGTGTTGATAGTGTTGCTTATGCAACTTCAGCACCTAAGGGTGCTAATAAAGTTCCTATCCGCGAGGCTGGAACTAAAGCACTATACAGTGCTAATTACCTTTGTCGCAATGCCAAGAACAAAGCATGAATTCGTGCTAAAAGTGAAGTTACCATGACTTCACTCCCGAAGCCTTCCGACGCTAAGCTCACACTTGCAGGCAGAGCTAAAAGTTTAGCTTCACCAAGCGAAGCTAATACTACTGGTGAGGTAGTTTTAAAATCACCTGTAGTTTGAAAGAGGAGCTTCAATGCTAGAGTTCTCCAGCCTGATCAGCCCAGTACATGATCTCCTCGAGTCTCTTTACTAGATCGCTTAAGTTGGTTAATGCTAATTTACGAGAGTTCTTAACTAACAAACGAAAGTTCTATTGTAAAGAACTAATCCATAATTCTCCCTCCTGTTGTGAACAAGGAGGGTGCCAGTTGGTGACGGTCCATTCAGTCCACTGTCGAGTAGGGCCAGTCCCCGCCATTCTTCTAGTCCGACAGTCAGTTTTCAACCGATTATCGATACAAGCCTCTGTGAAGCCTCAGAAAAGGAACAAAGCGTGAAACGTGCCAGGTCTTCCCTCTGTATCCATCAACATGATAGGGAGAGGGCGCGAACCGTTCAGGTCCAGGCGAAGGAAACGAGATATTAACTCTCCTTCTTTTAGTTCTCCAGATTCAGACTATAGCTCCAATTTAGGCCAAGTCTTAGTAGGACAAGAAGGTGTGTTCCGAGGCACAAGATTCAAGGCAGTAATACCCTATAATTATGAACAACCATCATCTTCAATCAGGGTCATGTCACTAGATCCACTGAAAAGTCTCTTCCAATGGTCTGATGATGAAGGAGGAAAAGCTAGTAAGTATGCCTCGTCAGCAACGGTCAGCTCTATGAAAATAGGCAGAGTGTCGGCTAATATGGCCGATAACAATAATGATGACCTTCGTGAGTGGATGGAGGCTCAAGAACAAACTTTCAGGGCATAGCAAGAAGCTTTGGATAATATTCAACAGATGTTAGCTCAAATCCTAACCAACTGGAATAACAATGACACGGGAGCAATCATAATGAGGAGGAGCATAATGATGCTCAACGGCTGTTTGAACACATATATTGCATAAACATTATTACATTCCTACATATATTCTATATTAAATCATTACAAATTCACTTGTCATAATATCCTAAACCTTGCAGGGTGATAAAGAGAAGATAAACATGAATCATATCCAAACAAACCCAAAAGTTCAAATCAAACAGGGATCGACTCAAATTCAGAGAATTTTGAGTCTATCTTATCTGAGAATTGAATTTACCAGATAAGATAATACTATAAAAATTCAAAAGAAAAATAAATTTTTGAAGACCCTATTGGGTTGCTAAGGATAAATGGATAGAGAGAAGATCAATGGATGAGATGAAGCAATTGAGATTCGGATTCAGACTGGATACAGTTTAGCATTTTAAACATAACTTTCGCTACTGAATCTCAAATCTGATGATTCAAGATGATCCAGAAAGAAAATTTAAAGGGCTACTGATCAGCATGATTTTATACCATTTTGATACTCCTAATTATCTATTATTTGTATATAAATAATGCTACTCGGGTATAGTTGATTGAATTTTTGCAGGAAACAGGTAAAAGAAAGAGAAATAGGAATCTGGTTACATTCAACAATAAACTCACGCAATTTGTCAAAGATTGAGGGTTGCTTTCCAGATATGTTGCGGTATTTTGGCGATAACTTTTGCTAAAATACTCCGAACGAAATCATTCAAGATGCTATGGAAAGATAATTCGAAGATCTACAACTTTCGTGTTGATAACTTTTGCTGATTCCTCCATTTGGTGGCCTGTATTCATCATTTAAAAACTCTGCCTGAATTTGAAACGATTTATTATGTAATAGATGTATTTCAAGGGACCTTTCTGTAAAAAATTCCTTATTATATAAGGAATAGAGAGGGCTGTGGTTTGAGAGGCCGGCAGCTAGGGTTTTGAGAGGATTATTTTTCTTGGCCAATTTTTCTTTTCACCGTACGTATATTTTTCAGATCTGAAAATTGTGAGACTTTCTCTCTTCTTCTCTTTAGATAAAATTTTCATCCACAGTATTATTTTTCGTTTCCTGCTTTTGATTGACGGATCCGTGCAAAACTACTTCTCTCTTTCTCTGTGCAATTGGCGCCATTGACAAAGAAAAAAAAAAAGAAAGAAAGAAAGAGGAGGAAGGCGCCTACAGCACCTTCCCTCCAAAAGCTACAGCACCTTCCCTCCAAAAGAGAAGGTGCTGCCAATTCAAAGGGAAGGACAGCACCTTCCCTTCATTAAGGCGCAGCAAAAGGGCAACTCCTCTCTCTCTTTGCCACAGGACAAACAAGGCCCGCGGCAAGGCCCTTGGTGCCTTGTTTTTTTTGAAGACCAGCGCCACTTGGCGCCTTTTGACTGGAACAGGATCCCTTTGGGCACCCAATCTGAAGAGGAAGGCGCACCTCCCCCGGCCAGTTGCAGAGAAGACCGGCTACTGCAAGGTAAAGGTTTTGATTTTTTTTATTTATTTATTTATTTTAATTAGTTGCATTAATTTAATTAACTAGAATTTTCAGTTAAGTGTTTAATTAAAGTAGATAACTTTAAACTGACTCAATTAGTTTACTTTATTATTAATTTATCATGTGTAACTAAATTATCATCATGTACTTAGGGAGATGAACCTAGGCTAAATTCTTGTGAACCAAGTTAGTTCTCCTACCTAGGGATGTACATTCATCTATTGACCTACGACTTTTAGGATTTTAATTTCTAAAACCACTAGATATTTGACAGGGTATGTGTTAGAGTTAATGATCCATACTTAGAGTTGTAATTTTTTTTTATATTTAATTTAAGTTGTCAATTTATCTATCTTTGATGGATCATGTAATTGGACAATACCCTGTGCTTAGATTTAGTATTTAGAATTAATATGGCTGTTAGAAGTAGGAATTTGGTGATTTGTAACGATCTAGTAGATAGACCGAGCTTGACCGCTTGAGGCTAGTTTAGGGGATTCAACCTTAGGTACATGACTCTTCTCGTTAACTGAGTTCACATCAACTTATCATTTTTCTCCACCAATTTGCTTCGTTCGTGTTAGGATTCTAGAAGCACCATCCCTGTGGACCGACCCTCAAGTGCTACATCGAACGACCGTGCGCTTGCAGTAATTTTAAAACGAGGAGACAGAATCTCCCCATCAAGTTTTTGGCGCCGTTGCCGGGGATCGGTGTCCTCTTTAGTCTTAGCACGTCTACCGAAAAAAAATAATAAAAAAAATTTTTTTAAAAATTTTTTTTTTCAGTGCTACCCAAGCATCACACATTCCGACTCAATTCCTACGCTGATACATGTCAGCTTGGGAACGCGACTCAAAAGGATGTCTTGTCAGCATAGATACGAACGAGATCAGGATGACTGACCCTGTTCCACCAATGGTCCTCATGGACCGATGTTACCCTCCTCGATCATCACACCCTTCATGCATCAGATTGCCAGAAGCTACTGAGAACAACTACGAGTTGAAGCCACAATATATCACTATGCTCCCCAAATTCTCTGGACTGGAATCTGAAGATGCATATATGTTCATCAATGAATTTGAGGAGGTGTGTGCAATGATGAGAATTAGACAGCTGAGAGAAGATGGAGTCAAACTAAGGTTCATCCCTTTCTCACTCAGGGACAATGCAAAGAAGTGGCTGTATAGCCTCACAACAAACTCAATTACTACATGGGAAGAGTTTGTTGCAGTCTTTCTGAAAAAAATTTTCCCAATGCACAAGGCTGCAAGGATTCGATCTGAGATCAATCAATTCAGACAACGGGACAAAGAACCATTTTGGAGATATTTAGAAAGGTTTAAGGACCTTCTAACTCAATGCCCCCATCATGCCATAGAAAAGTGGCGTCTCTGTCAAATTATCTACGAGGGTGTTGATTATAACTCGAAAACTCTTCTTGAATCCATGAGCCACGGTGACTTCATGAGGATGACAGATGATGATGCATGGATATTCCTCGAAGAGATGGCAGAGAAAACAATGCAGTGGGAAGGGTTTAATGAGAAGCCACCAACTACAAATTCAACCACCACATCGAGGAGTGGCATACATTCGATCGAAAACTCCATTGCAGCTGAAGCAAAGATGGCCGCACTGATGAGAAGGATTGAAGTGTTGGAAAGCAAGGGGACTCATCCTCAGCAGTTCGATCAAGTGAATCAGACCTCTGTACCAAGTTGCTTTAACTGTCAATCTCCAACTCATGTCATGGAAGATTGCCCATTCCTTCCAAACCCACTAATGAATAGTCAGGGACAACAGTTAAACGCCACTTATCAGCGACAAAGGAATGATCCATTTGCACCAACATACAATCCAGGGTGGAAGAATCACCCTAACTTTTCATGGAATCAAGGAGGATATCAAGGAGGGGTAACAAGCACCTCCCAACCAAGTGGTTCACAGTCCACGAGGCCAAACACATTTCAATATCAACAACAACCGGCCTTTGTGGCACCACAATCCACTCCAACATATGCAAATCCATCAATGCCGCCACCAGGATTTGGGAGTGATCAGAAGTTGAACACCATGGAGAAGAACTTCAACTCATTTATGCAATCGACGAATCAGATGTTGCAGTCCAATCAACAGATGTTGCAGTCTAATCAACAAGCCATACAACAACTCACGCTGCAAATGAGTAAGATGTCATCTCAAATGAGTGAAAGGGAAAGAGGGACCTTTCCCAGCCAACCTGAGATTAATCCCAGAGATACAAGAGCAAGTTCGTCCAGTCATGCTCAAATCAATGCAATTCATACCTTGCGATCTGGAAAGGAAGTTGACAATCAGGTGGTGATGCCTGACCAAACTAATTCCCCTCTCCCCATAGCTAATTTATCATCTTCTGGCTCAGATCAGTCTGAAGATAAAGAAACTGAGCAAATCACTGAGCCTCCTTATGATCCACCAGCTCCATTTCCTAACCGATTAAAACCGAAGAAACACACAGCGCAGATAGAGAAGATTCTAGAAATCTTCAAGCAAGTGAAAGTGAATGTTCCTCTTCTGGACGCTATTGAACAAGTCCCATCCTATGCTAAATTTTTGAAGGACTTGTGCACTAAGAAGAGAGCACATCAAACGCCGAAGAAGGTCTTTCTAGCAGCAAATATCAGTGGAATAATCCAGAGTAGCGTTCCAGTGAAATATAAGGACCCTGGATGTCCAACTATTTCCTGTACAATTGGAACAACTGTTATTGACAAGGCGCTGCTAGACTTAGGGGCAAGTGTAAATTTGCTTCCTTACTCGGTTTACAAGCAGTTAGGGGTGGGTGAGTTGAAGCCCACAAAAGTCACTCTACAACTAGCTGACAGGTCAGTTAAAGTTCCATTAGGAGAGATTGCAGATGTGCTAATTAAGGTCGGTGAATTTATCTTTCCAGTTGATTTTGTCGTCCTTGAAACTGCACCTGTAGAGAACCCAAGAGGGCAAATTCCGGTGATTTTGGGTAGACCCTTCCTAGCAACTTTGAATGCTTTGATCAACTGTCGTAGCGGTTTAATGAAACTCACATTTGAAAATATGACAGTTGATCTGAATATCTTCAGCCTTGAAGGGCAAAAAAGTGAGCCATCAACTGAATTCTCTGAAGTAAATATGATTCAAAGTCGATCTAATGAATTCGAGGATGATCATATGGATTCAGACTTTGGGTGTACTCACCAAAGTTTTGACGAGCTATGTGAGGAAGAGATCAGGATGTTTGAAGAAATAAATCAACAGGTTAATCATGTGTCATCCCTGATTCAAGAAATGGCGGACGATCATATTGACAACGAGTCAATAAATTATGGGTGTAAATACTGCGATCAAAGCTTTGAAAAGATCTTTGAGGATGAGCTTTTACTCCTGGATGAATTGGATGGACACACATTCCCCATAGGATTCTTTGATAAACGTTTTGAAGAGATATTTGACGATGAACTCAAATTCTTAGCTATTGATCAAGCTTGCTCACATGAAACTGAAGATAATAAGATTGGGCTAGGAGTTAATGTTGCAGGAGTGAGTCATCTTTCTAACTTGCTGAAAAGAAGAAAGCGGAGGAGGAAGAGGATAAAGAAAAAGAGTATGATGATCAAGTTTAAAGGAGGTTGTGCTAAAATGATGAAGGGTTCTAATAGTCATGTCAACTCATTAAAAAGAACCCACCTCGAAAGTGGAAAGCGATCAAGGGGAGGAACCGTCATAGCTTAAGGCAGGTGTGAGGGAAGATGTAACTTTATACATTTGTATACTAATTTTAATTTTATTTATTTATTTATTTTTCTTTTTTCTTTTTTTTCTTTTGAGTCTGTGAGTCTGTATATTTCTCTTTTAGTCAATTGAGTCAATATAGTTTTGGTGTCTAAAGAGTTATTTTATGTATCTTTTTCTCTAACCTTTGTGCCGAGTTTATTACAAGTCATACAGGATAAGCAAGGAGGCATCCACCACACACATGGAGAATTCTCGTGGATTCGACAACTTGATTTCCTAGTGCACTGTGAGTATTTTTAATTCTAGCATACTGTTTATATTTGTATATCTTTTGTATGCTTGGAATGTATGGTCATCATGATTGTGTGCACGTTTTGGATGTGTAAATTACATGCCATATTCTTTCTATCTCTGTATTCAAGTATGCATGAGGACATGGCACAGTTTAGGTGTGGGGGGAGATTCATATTTCTTTTGTTTTAGGAGTCTTTTTTGTTTTGTTTTAGTTTTAGGGTTTTCACTTTATTTCTCTTTTCACTTTAGAGTCTTTAAAAAAAAGTGAAAAATTTGAAAATTTTTTGAAAATGAGTAGCTAGTATGTGAGTGATTTAGTATCCATGAGTGGATTTTAAGGGTAAGATCAAGATGAAAGAATTATAAAATCTTAAAATAAAGATTAGAATCTAAAACGGACATACCATCTAAACTTAGTCTAAGTGATTATGTACCCAACAACACTCACACTACTAGTTTATAGGCTTGGGATATTGATTGCAACTATTAAAAAAAAAGAACAAAAACAAAAAAAAATAATTATTAGTATTATATAATAAAATAAATATTAATAAGTCTTGTCTTATGGCCTCAGTTGCTTGAGTAATTAAGTCCGTAGGAGTATCTTTACACTTATTGCCCTAAGACCATCTGGTTTGGAAGTATTGACCCAAAGCTCGCTATATGGGTAGCTGAGAAAGCCTAAGAGGACAAGACACTATAAAAATATAATAATTTTGATTATCAATTAGCTAGGTACCTTGGCCTCAGGAAGCCTCGGTATCTACGCGAAAGATAGTTAAAAAGAAAAAAGAAGAAAAAAAAAAAGAGAAAAAAATATGAAAGTTGTAATTAAATATTCCCAAGCTTAAGAACTACATCACGATCACGAGGTACATAAGATCTGAAACTTAGGACAGGTGGTGTAAAGTTTTGGATTTGAGACTTTATTTTATAGCCAATATGATTTCTTGAATTGAGATTTTACTTGAAAAGGAAACTCTTGGAAATTGATGATCTTACTAACTAGTTACCACAAAAAAAAAAAGAAAAAAAGAATTGTTTTCCTTTTCTTGATTTTCGGTTATCCTTATTTTACTTTTATATTTCTTAATCTCTAACTTTCTTGGATTTTGTGGGTGTAATCCACTGAAAACTCTCACGAGACAAAACTCGTCCTCTAGGGTAACCTAGGGGTTTAACGGCTTATTGCACATGCTAAGTGCAACCGTGATTCCTACGAAAGTGAGCTAAGGTAGTTTAGTTTTTCTTTTTCTTTTTATTAATTTTGCTCGAGCACTAGCAAAAGATAGGTGTGGGGGTATTTGATCAGCGTGATTTTATACCATTTTGATACTCCTAATTATCTATTATTTGTATATAAATAATGCTACTCGGGTATAGTTGATTGAATTTTTGCAGGAAACAGGTAAAAGAAAGAGAAATAGGAATCTGGTTACATTCAACAATAAACTCACGCAATTTGTCAAAGATTGAGGGTTGCTTTCCAGATATGTTGCGGTATTTCGGCGATAACTTTCGCTACAGGACTCCGAACGAAATCATTCAAGATGCTATGGAAAGATAATTCGAAGATCTACAACTTTCGTGTTGATAGCTTTCGCTGATTCCTCCATTTGGTGGCCTGTATTCATCATTTAAAAACTCTGCCTGAATTAGAAACGATTTATTATGTAATAGATGTATTTCAAGGGACCTTTCTGTAAAAAATTCCTTATTATATAAGGAATAGAGAGGGCTGTGGTTTGAGAGGCCGCAGCTAGGGTTTTGAGAGGATTATTTTTCTTGGCCAATTTTTCTTTTCACCGTACGTATATTTTTCAGATCTGAAAA
Source organism: Agave tequilana (assembly GCA_038442645.1). Classification (NCBI taxonomy): domain Eukaryota; kingdom Viridiplantae; phylum Streptophyta; class Magnoliopsida; order Asparagales; family Asparagaceae; genus Agave; species Agave tequilana. The sequence continues at coordinate 149,861 of JAVJIF010013370.1, read as the reverse complement.
TTGTGAGGCTTTCTCTTCTTCTTCTCTTTAGATAAAATTTTCGTCCACAGTATTATTTTTCGTTTCCTGCTTTTGATTGACGGATCCGTGCAAAACTACTTCTCTCTTTCTCTGTGCAATTGGCGCCATTGACAAAGAAAAAAAAAAAGAAAGAAAGAAAGAGGAGGAAGGCGCCTACAGCACCTTCCCTCCAAAAGCTACAGCACCTTCCCTCCAAAAGAGAAGGTGCTGCCAATTCAAAGGGAAGGACAGCACCTTCCCTTCATTAAGGCGCAGCAAAAGGGCAACTCCTCTCTCTCTTTGCCACAGGACAAACAAGGCCCGCGGCAAGGCCCTTGGTGCCTTGTTTTTTTTGAAGACCAGCGCCACTTGGCGCCTTTTGACTGGAACAGGATCCCTTTGGGCACCCAATCTGAAGAGGAAGGCGCACCTCCCCCGGCCAGTTGCAGAGAAGACCGGCTACTGCAAGGTAAAGGTTTTGATTTTTTTATTTATTTATTTATTTTAATTAGTTGCATTAATTTAATTAACTAGAATTTTCAGTTAAGTGTTTAATTAAAGTAGATAACTTTAAACTGACTCAATTAGTTTACTTTATTATTAATTTTATCATGTGTAACTAAATTATCATCATGTACTTAGGGAAATGAACCTAGGCTAAATTCTTGTGAACCAAGTTAGTTCTCCTACCTAGGGATGTACATTCATCTATTGACCTACGACTTTTAGGATTTTAATTTCTAAAATCACTAGATATTTGGCAGGGTATGTGTTAGAGTTAATGATCCATACTTAGAGTTGTAATTTTTTTTATATTTAATTTAAGTTGTCAATTTATCTATCTTTGATGGATCATGTAATTGGACAATACCCTGTGCTTAGATCTAGTATTTAGAATTAATATGCCTGTTAGAAGTAGGAATTTGGTGATTTGTAACAATCTAGTAGATAGACCGAGCTTGACCGCTTGAGGCTAGTTTAGGGGATTCAACCCTAGGTACATGACTCTTCTCGTTAACTGAGTTCACATCAACTTATCATTTTTCTCCACCAATTTACTTCGTTCGTGTTAGGATTCTAGAAGCACCATCCCTGTGGACCGACCCTCAAGTGCTACATCGAACGACCGTGCACTTGCGGTAATTTTAAAACGAGGAGACAGAATCTCCCCATCAGCTACAACTCTTATATTGATCACTGTTTTGACTCTATCATCTGATAAGTAATATTCAGCAATCAACACGCCAATAAGTGCAGATCAGAATTCTTGATAAATCAAATTAAGTTGGAGATAAAGGGAAGATTCAAATTCAGAATAGCGAGCTCTTCCTATCTCCCCACGCTCTCCCTTATCCCTATTTTCCTATAAATACCTGTATTCATTGTGAGAGAGAGAGAGAGAGAGTACAATAGAGAGCTGAAAACTCAGAAAAAGAGAGTTTTGAGCGTTGTAATACGAGATTGGAGAGGATCAAGGGCTTTGTATTTGATGCTTATTAAATAAAATTCAAAATTCTTCTTCACGATCTTACAGCGTTCAGTTTAAGCCTTTCTTTATTTTCTCTTTATTTTTTTATGCCATTCTTTTCTTGCATATTTGATTCTTATGCATTTTCTTTTCTCTTTTCTTTTATTAGCTTCTTTGTTTTTCAGTATCATTTGGAGGAGGGAGACATCAAGGCGACGACAAGAAACAAGTTCATCTTCCTCTCCCCTTCATACCAATCTTTAATTTCTTTTTTTACTTTAGTTATTCAAATCTTCACAAAAAGGTTAGAATTTCTTTCTTCTTTTGCTTTCTTCATATTTTTATTTTTTTTTACTTTATCATATTTTTATTTTGCTTTTGCTTTCTTCTACAAGATCTTTATTTTTATTTTTTTTAAAAAATAAATTTCAACCTTCATCCAAGGGATTTCTCAACTAGAGTAAGATAAAAGTGAGATTTTTAATAACTAAATTTTCAAGAACAAGCCTCTGTGGATTCGATCCTATACTTGTCACTACACACTTGTTAAAAAGATTCTAGTAAGTTTAGGTTTCATAACTTGTACATGATTCAGCAACGATGGAGTTTTTCATGAACTTCGAAACGCAAACAGTTTTGGCGCCGTTGCCGGGGACTTAAGTTTTTGGTTTTGAAAATCAACATCTAATCTTTTTCTAGTTTAATATAAAAAAATTCAAAAGTTTAAAAAAAAATTCAGAAAGTTAAATCTTAAAAAATTCAAAATTCTTTTCTTTTTTTATTATTTTTCTTTCCATCCCTAAGATTTAATTTCAAATTTTTTTTTGCAGGGATATTGCATGAACAAAGGAAGACTTGCACAATAACAAGAAGCTTGCTTGCTTATGACATATTGCTCTGCTAAAATAAAAATAAAATAAAATTTTGCTTGCTTCAGAGTCGCTGGAAAGGTTAGTATTTCTAACACTACCCACGAATCTCTTGTCAGTGGAGTTTTGGAGGTGCTTATTGATTGAATTTTGTGTTGCATTAGTGCATACTTGCATAAAAAGATCTTAAGAGTTGTCCCCTCTCACATAAGGTCGGGATTTCATCACCCGTTCCTTGGCTCAAAAATCACAACCGTATATAAGTTTTTTTTTCCAAGCTTGAACTAATTTAAAATCAATTAGAACTCAGCCACTAGGATTTCGAGCTCATTTAAGTGGAACTATTTTGAGAAGACTCCGGTGAACACTTTCAAACTTTGAAGAGGAACTTCCTTGTCTAGAAAAGGTGACTTACCGATTGCGGCGGTGCCTGGCCTGGAGGAAGAACTGAATCGCTTGTTTAACGGGTTTGACCGGTAACCCACAATCCTTCTAACCCAGTTAGGAGCTGTCTAGCTAGGAAGAATTCTATTCTCTTAAGATTAGTGGTTGAAAAAAACTGATTACCTTTAAATTAAATTCAAGATAAAGAAAAACACTTGATTGCAATTGATTGGTTGAGTCATCTTGTGTGTAATCTTATCTAGGATTTAGAAAATCCTTCATCAGGGCAGTACCCTGGTTCATACGAAAGTGGGTTCGTGTTAAGGGTCGATTAGAATCCATTACTGTTTTTGACCCTACTGCAACAATGGGTGACACTAATGAAACAAAAAAAATGACCTTAAAGGATTACATGTATCCTACAAGGTCTACTCAACCTTCCTGCATCACCTTGACAGCCCTTACGGTAAATTTCGAGATTAAATCTGGGATGATACAGATGCTTCCAGTCTTTCGGAGATTGGTAAATGAGAACCCATACCAACACGTTAGGGAATTTGAGAATATTTGTGGAACCATAAAGTATCATCAAATGACAGAGGAATCCCTAAAACTTAGGTTATTTCCCTTTCTCTAAAAGAAAGAGCCAAATCTTGGTTCCTTTCTCTCCAACCGGCTTCAATTTCTACTTGGGTAGGATTAGTCAAAGCCTTCTATAGAAAGTTCTATTCTAAGCAGAAAATTGCTACCATACGTCAAGCTCTCAACACCTTCCATCATCTACAAGGGGAGACGTTCTTCACATATTTTGAAAGATTCAAGGTTCTTTTACTTGAGTGTCCCCATCACGGATTCGAAAAGATCCGTTTGATTCAAATTCTTTACGAAGGGTTAGACTACTCGAATAAGATCATGATTGAGTCCCTTTGCAATGGAACATTCACGAGCAAAATGGCTGATGATGCATGGCAATTCTTTGAAGAGGTAGCAGAAAATACTCTAGAATGGGAGCCTGTTAGTGTTGATAATAAGTAACTTACTACCTCAACTGCTACTAACATGGGTGGTATACATAAAGTCAACCTTAATTTTGAGCGTGATGCCAAATTGACATCAATAGTACGAAGACTTGAAGCATTAGAATTAAGTAAGGGAGCACAATCTTCAGCTCCCGAACCATCCAAGCCAGTGGTGTCTCCCGTTTGTGTCCTTTGTGACAGCCAAGACCACTTGGTTGAACAATACCCCAGGTTGCCAATTATCAAAGCGGAGCAAGCAAATGCACTCAATATATTTCACAAGCCCAATCCTAACAACAACTCATTTAGTGAAACATACAATACGGGATGGCGGAATCATCCCAACTTTTCATGAAAATCTCCTCAAGGACAAGGATATGGTGGATCATCATCATTTAAAGGACCATCTTCTAATAATCAATTTCACAAGGAAATCAATTCAATGCAACACCATCTGTCCCTCCCAATCAAAGAAAATCATCTTTAGAGGACACTCTCCAACAATTCATGCAGAGTGATTGGTAGTGAAAAGTGCATTTTTATCATCATATTTACCATCACATTTTCATATTTATTCATTTAATTCTGCACATTTATTAATATTTTGTAATTTATTGTGTGCAGGCCTCGAATTATTATTTTAACAATAAATAAAGCTTAAAGAGCCCAAAAGCCCAGATCCAAGCCCATATTTGAAGCCCAAGAGTCAAAGTGCAAATATCAATTGTCAAAGTGCAATTATGCAAGGGCTAAAGTTGCAAATATTAAAGATGAGGAAAGGATAGAATTCTACCCAACCCTAAACTCTTGCAGGATGAGGATAAAAGCCAAAGAGAGTGCAAAGATAAAAATTCAAAGAATTCGGATTCAGACTGTACACGTTTTAGTGTTTAAATCATAACTTTTGCTACAGTTATGCAAATCCGATGATTCAAAATGCTCCAGAAAGAAGACTTGAAGACCTACAACTCTTATGTTGATAAAACTTTCTAATTCAATCCGTAGATAAGCTAATTTCGGCGATCAACATGATAAAAAGTTGCAGGACAAATTTGAATTTCTATGGATAAGTGCCACAAGTCTGGAGATAAGATCTTTTGGGAGAGTTGTACTAGGACTCTACCTCCTTCTGCACCTATAAATATCCTGCAGATGCAACACAGAGAGCACACAGAAAAGTCCAGCGAAGAGCCAAGGGCCAAAGTTAGGATTTTTAGGGTTTTTCTTCTTTCTTTTAGGTTAGATTTTATTTTTATTTTGTAAATTTTGTAACGAAGAGTGGAGATGCTTTCATGGAGGAAGGAATCATACTTGTACCAGGTGACATCGGTGTAAGTTTTTATTTTTCCCCCATTGTTAATAAAAATCTGCTCGAGGTTGGTTTGTTTTTATTCTTGTTTCATTGTTTCTTTATTCTCGCTTTATCTTTGTTTTTCTAATCTTGTTCTATGTCATTGTTTCTCTCTGATGACTTGTAATCCGTGAGATCCGATTGCTTCGAGACTGCCTAGCCAACGAAGATCCCTTGATGGCTTATGGCGACGAACATCCTATACGCCATACTTGCAAATCTTCTGAGAAAAAGTAAGTCGTCGCAAAAGGATCGAAGGCAAGCAGACTAAAGAGATAAGTTTTCTTTTGCTTTGTTTTTACTCGAGGACGAGCAAAAAGATAAGTGTGGGGGTGTGATTGGTAGTGAAAAGTGCATTTTTATCATCATATTTACCATCACATTTTCATATTTATTCATTTAATTCTGCACATTTATTAATATTTTGTAATTTATTGTGTGCAGGCCTCGAATTATTATTTTAACAATAAATAAAGCTTAAAATGCCCAAAAGCCCAGATCCAAGCCCATATTTGAAGCCCAAGAGTCAAAGTGCAAATATCAATTGTCAAAGTGCAATTATGCAAGGGCTAAAGTTGCAAATATTAAAGATGAGGGAAGGATAGAATTCTACCCAACCCTAAACTCTTTCAGGATGAGGATAAAAGCCAAAGAGAGTGCAAAGATAAAAATTCAAAGAATTCGGATTCAGACTGTACACATTTTAGTGTTTAAATCATAACTTTTGCTACAGTTATGCAAATCCGATGATTCAAGATGCTCCAGAAAGAAGACTTGAAGACCTACAGCTCTTATGTTGATAAAACTTTCTAATTCAATCCGTAGATAAGCTAATTTCGGCAATCAACATGATAAAAAGTTGCAGGACAGATTTGAATTTCTATGGATAAGTGCCACAAGTCTGGAGATAAGATCTTTTTGGGAGAGTTGTACTAGGACTCTACCTCCTTCTGCACCTATAAATATCCTGCAGATGCAACATAGAGAGCACACAGAAAAGTCCAGCGAAGAGCCAAGGGCCAAAGTTAGGATTTTTAGGGTTTTTCTTCTTTCTTTTAGGTTAGATTTTATTTTTATTTTGTAAATTTTGTAACGAAGAGTGGAGATGCTTTCATGGAGGAAGGAATCATACTTGTACCAGGTGACATCGGTGTAAGTTTTTATTTTTCCCCCATTGTTAATAAAAATCTGCTCGAGTTGGTTTGTTTTTATTCTTGTTTCATTGTTTCTTTATTCTCGCTTTATCTTTGTTTTTCTAATCTTGTTCTATGTCATTGTTTCTCTCTGATGACTTGTAATCCGTGAGATCCGATTGCTTCGAGACTGCCTAGCCAACGAAGATCCCTTGATGGCTTATGGCGACGAACATCCTATACGCCATACTTGCAAATCTTCTGAGAAAAAGTAAGTCGTCGCAAAAGGATCGAAGGCAAGCAGACTAAAGAGATAAGTTTTCTTTTCTTTTCTTTTCTTTTATTCTATTTTTGTAGATTAAATCACTATCTCCCTATTCTTTCTCTTCCACTTCACTGTAAATACCACCCATTGTAAATACCACCATCATAACTAATAAAAAAGATAAAAACTTTAGAGAAACTTGCTTAAAGCTTCCATCGCAGTCCCTCCCTGAGGATCACGACCCGCATAGCCTTGCTACCGCGGATTAGTATTGAGAACCTCGCACACCTTTAATTCTCAGATCTAATATTCAAATTTTGTGTGCAGGAAAACTCAGTCAACACAGAGCCAATTAATAACTAATCAAACTCAAACCCAAATGTGTCACAATCAGGATCAGACGATAGCCAGGCTCGAGGTTCAGATAGAACAATTAGCTGCAACTGTTAGGGAGAGAGAGAAAGGATATTTCCCTAGTCAAACTGTGTCCAACCCGAGAGAACAACTTGCTCCTCAAAATACTCTAACATGCCAGTTTAAAATTAGTTCTGATTCAAACCGTCAAGTCCAAGCCATCCACACTTTATGGTCAGGCAAGAGAGTGGACAACCAAGTTCAAGATCCACTAAACAATCCTAATATTGTAAAAGAAAAGAAAAAAGGAACCAAAGGAGTCAACAAAGAAAGATGATCAAGTTATTGTTGATAATCAAGATAAATCTTTTGTGCCCAAAGCCCCATTTCCTCAACGTCTTCAACCAACTAGGAAGAAAAATCACTGTGAGGGAATTTAGAAGTTTTCAAAAATGTCCAAATCAACATTCCCTTCTTGGATGCCATTAATCAAATACCTTCATATGCTAAATTTTTAAAGGACCTAACCATGGTCAAGAGGAAAAAGTTACGTACCTCGTGAAGCTGTATTTGCTATACAAGCATCTGTCTCATCCAGTAACCCATTGCACCCAAATATGAGAATCCAGATAATCCAACTATTTCTGTTAGGATAGGAGATCAGGTTATGGATCAGTGTCTACTAGATTTAGGGGCAAGTGTAAATCTTTCACCTTATTCTGTGTACAAACAATTAGGTTTAGGGAAGTTACGACCTACTAACCTTACATTGCTTCTAGCAGATAGGCCAGTTAAGGTTCCCAAGAAAATTATTGAGGATGTTATTTTGAAGGTCGACGGATTCTATTTTCCTGCTGACTTTGTGGTCTTAGACACTAAACCAGTTAGAGATCCAAGCAATCACTCCCCTGTGATTTTAGGAAGACCATTCTTTGCTACTACTGATGCTGTTATTAGATGTAGGAATGGAGTCATGACCTTGTCATTTGGGAATATGACAGTTGAGCTAAATGTTTTCCATACTAGTTCCCAACCACATGTAATGGATGATCATGAGGAGGTCAACATGATTGATGTGTCGGTCAATCACACCTTTGAGGAGTCTTGCTATGAAGACCCCTAGGAGAAATGCTTGGCCCATTTTGGAATGAATTTTGATATTGAGGAGTCTATAGAAAAGGTGAACGCATTGTTAGATTCTGCCCCCATCATGGACACCAACCTATGGAGACCTAAGGTAAAACTCTCACCATTGTCAACATATGTTCTTTTTCCATCAATCGTTGAGCCTCCCAAGTTGGAACTCAAATCTTTACCCGACACATTGAAGTATGCCTTCCTAGGTGAGTCAGAAATCTTGCCTGTAATCATATCATCTCATTTAGATAAGGACCAAGAAGAAAAGTTGCTAGATGTTCTTGAGGAACATAAGGAAGGCATAGGATGGAACATAACAGACATCAAGAGAATTAGCCCCTCTGTGGTAATGTACCAAATTCATCTTGAAGAGAATGCCAAGACCACGAGAGAACCACAGAGGCATTTAAACTCTGTTTTGAAAGAGGTGGTGAGAGCGGAGATAGTAAAATTGTTAGATGTGGATATAATTTACCCTATCTCTGATAGTCAGTGGGTTAGTCCAGTACAAATTGTACCCAAAAAGTCCGGAGTCACATTTGTTACTAATGAGAACAATGAGTTGGTTCCAAATCGTGTTCAAACTGGTTGGCAAGTGTGCATAGACTATAGAAAACTCAACTCCATAACTAGGAAAGATCATTATCCTCTGCCTTTCATCGACCAAATGTTAGGACGTATTGTCGGTCACGCTTACTATTCCTTCCTCGATGGTTATTCAGGATAACCAAATCCACATTGCTCGTGAGGACCAAGAGAAAACGACATTCACATATCTGTCTGGCACATTTGCATATCGTTGCATGCCCTGGGCTATGCAATGCACCAGCTACTTTTCAACGGTGTATGTTCAGCATCTTTTCGGATATGCTTGAGCGATTTCTAGAGGTTTTCATGGATGACTTCTCTATCTTTGGGTCTACTTTTGATGAGGGTTTATATCATCTATCATAGGCATTGATAAGATGCAAGGAGAAGAACCTAGTTCTTAATTGGGAAAAATACCATTTCATGGTGTAATCCAGGATTGTCTTAGGACACATTGTTTCTGATAGAGGTATAGAGGTTGATAAAGTTAAGGTAGAGCTAATCACCAAATTACCACCTCCTAGAACTGTTCGGGAGGTGCGATCTTTCTTAGGCCATGCTGGATTTTACCGCCGCTTTATCAAAGATTTTTTCAAAATCTCCAAACCTCTTTGTGATCTTCTAGCAAAGGATGTTCCCTTTGAGTTCACCCCTTCTTGTTTGGAAGCCTTTGAAAGGCTAAAAACCGAGTTAACATCGGCACCCATCATCCGACCACCTGATTGGAATCTTCCATTTGAAGTGATGTGTGACGCTTCCGACTATGTTGTAGGGGTTGTCCTAGGTCAATGAGTGGATAAACTTTCTCATGTCATTTGCTATGCCAGTAAGACTCTTAACGACGCCCAACTGAACTATTCCACCACTGAAAAAGAGTTGTTGGCAGTCATTTTCGCTCTTGACAAATTCCGTCCATACCTTATAGGTTCTAAGGTCCTAGAATCCCTCCCTCAACTTTCGAAAATTCACTATCTACCCTTAAACTATCCTTAAAATTCTCACAAAATCCCTTCCGTTAAGCCACCGTTATAATGTTAGACACGTGGCTTGCACGTGATTTTCGACCAAAATACCCTTAACTAAATAAGGATATAGCTCGTGGTTTTATATTTTTAAGTTAAAAACCCACTAATTCTTCTTTCTTTCTGCTTTTCTTTTCTTCTTCAGCTAGGGTTAGGATCAACCCCATTCTCCTTTCTTCTTCCTCCTCTAGGGCTCGCGTCTCCTGTTGGTATGTCTTTCTCAAGCACGGGCACTGGTATAAAGTGTTGTTGCGGTTCTAGTGTTTCGATCGGCCGGTCGATGATGCCTTCAAATCCTGGAAGGCGGTTCTTTGGTTGTCGCAATTGGAAAACCAATTATTGTGGGTATTTCAAGTGGATGAATGCAAAGAAGATGAAGTCATAAGCTCACAACCTACAGAGTGAAAACAAAAGGAGAAGTAAGTGAAAATTGACAATGAATAAAAATTTGCAAAACCCCCCAATTGATGTACTGCAAAGGGATATTGTGGAGGTAAACACAGAGATTTTGTAGCTGAAGTCAAAAACAAAGAGTTTTTTTTGTGGAAATAAGGAGAACTATGATGTGTCCCACTGATATTTGTGTAATCACTGAGGTTTTTGTGGGTTTTTTTTCTTAGTAGACTCTGAATTTTATTGAAATAGTGGCCAAGGAATCGTGATATTGTAATATGACAGATTGTTCTTAATTAAAAAAATTTATCTTCCAATGTGTTTCAATTTTATGGGTTGATGTTTCAATTTTCACTGTGAGACTTTGATTTTTTTTTCATAAGTGCATATTCTCACACATTTTGCACAAGCAAAATGATTTCAAAGCAGTATAATCGAGAGTTTCAGTGTAGTTTCGTAATAGTCTCAACAAAAACCCTCAACTTTCATAACGGTCTCAAAATACCCCCTTATACTTTCAAAAAGGCTCAAAAAACCCCTTAAACTGTCAGTGTTATAAAAAAAAAAGCCCAATAACTTATATCACTGAATCAAAACACCCCTTAAACTTTCTAAAAAAATCACAAACAATAATCTCAATATAAAGGGCAAAGTCAATCTTACAAAGCCTACAAGAAAATTCCTGCCAACTTAAATCTTATAAAACATAAATGCAAAGTAGCCAAGAACACAAACTTCAATACTTTCAAACATCCAAATTCTTGCCAACTTCAATACTTTCAAACATTAGATGATCCATCACTATATTTTGATATTAGGATTTGAAGTTTACAAATGTCCAACCATCAACAATTCAAAAGTACTTAGTGTCACATAGAAATATCAGTTTTGAGTTGGATTTGACACTTGAGAACTCTGGGATTCAATTATTACTGGGGCTAGTTGATTAACTTGTGCTCCAACATCTTGTGCAATGCCACCATGAGACACCCCCCAGTTGAAGCTACATTTTTGTACCATAAACTAACTATCAACTTAATCTACTAATTATTCATTAAAGTATATTATCATACTTAAAAAAATCTGCAACTTCAATGAAAGTTCACATGCTTTGTACAACACAATCTGCGTAATAGAGAGGATCTCTCTTTTACACATGTTCCCACAAAAAAATTCAAAATAAAAAAAGAGGAAACTTAAAAAAAACACTGAAAACAATGATGAGGGACAAAAAAAAAGGACATATGTAGCTTTCAACTTCTTCACTTTGAGTAGTCCTCCTCTGATTCACTCTTCTTCACTCCTTGCAAAAACAAACAGAATAAATGTTACAAATCATAAATCTCTCCTCACACTGTGCTAACAAAACCAAAAATCTCACAATAGATCTCACGAGTTACCTTTCTCTCCAAAGTTCGACTGCGGTTTTCACTACATAAGCCCTCAACGATCGCCTTCCACGATCACCGTGGGCGACTGATTCCGTCCAATTTTGGTCGAACTTTGAATTTGAGGGAAAAAGCTCAACTGGTTGGGTGGGTGGGTCGGTTGGAGGGTTTTGAGATAAAAAGAATTGTTCCGCATTTTGATTTCTTTATGTGAGGGGGATGCTAATGTAACTTTACTCACGCCGTTAACGGCGATTCGGATTAAAATGAGAAACAAATATTTCAAGATGGTATGTGAGATTTCAGAAGACGGAGGGGTATTTAGATAGAACGTGAAAGTTGAAAGGGTATTAAGAAAATAAGCCTTATTTTTTTTAAATCTTCTTCCATACATGTAAGTTTAGCGATAAGCAATGCGAGAAAGAAAATCTCAAGATGTCCTTTGTTGTCGTAAGATGGACGTCAAAGTTCGGTAGAGTTTGGCATGTTATATTGCATGAGTTCCGGCAGGCTGCTGCGCGCGCCTGAAATCCGTTTCTGTCTGAGGATTAGAATCTCAAACGCCCGAGGCTGAGGATTCTTTATGTGAGGCTGAGGCTGAGGCCGAGGCTGGGCTTTATTTCCCTTTCAGCTCTTTCTAGTCTTCCTCGTGCCTCGTAATATTTAAGCGCACACCGGGTCTCTTTCTGAGAACAAATTCCCAAACTGTAAATGTGAGAGGAGTACTAACACTGAAGTTTAACCAATATAAATTGGACTAAAATAATCCCTTGGATGCCCTGTCCTAACTATATACATCGGATGTTTCATGTAGTCCCAAAAACAGTAGATGAATGGCAGAAAAGTTGGGTACATTACGCAGATAATATAAATCAATCCAAGGCACATCATAGCATGCCTAAAATATGCTAGAATTTGGACCGGAATATCACAGCAGTTCCCCAAAAAGAAAACCCATGATGCTAATATTGGCACAGTCGTGTGTGGTACAGAGAATTGAAGACGACCTTCCAAACTATTAATTTGCATGCAACAGAAAATTAACATGATAATTCCATCAGTCAGGTATCTATGCTGCACAATTTAAAAGGTTTAGTTCCCTTTAAAACAGCGAGCTCCAAAATAATTCCACTTCTCAATAGATAAGACTACTGTGGACCTACAAAATATCTGCCTCCAGTACACCTTTTGGCGACTTCAAACATACACGTTCAAACAGTAGGGCTCTTTACCCGCCTCCGCAGTCTTCCTGCGATACTGTCTGGTCGCAGTTTCTCAACTTCACCAGGCTCCTTGGCCTTCTTACTCTTGTCTCTTGGTCTCACCACACTTCCCTTTGAAATATGGCCAAGGGTATGCCCGCCATCAGCGCACTGTGGTCTGCCCTCACGGTTTAAGTCACTGCTGCCTTCTTCAAAAGAACCCATGTCAACTCCATTCTCCACCATGAGAGATTCTTGTGGATGGGATGGCATTTCTGGATCAACAAAAGATATCAAACTTGTTTGGGAGCCATTGCTGCTCTTATCAGTAATCTCTGAGTTCAAGCCCTTCTTTGAGTCAATAGTATTGAGTCCTGAGGCATCTGCTATATCGCTGAAGGGTATCAATGCCTTAGAAGAAGAGTCTCGCTGGGCACAAGTCTGGTCTTCTGAGCTTGTCTGGCTTCGTCGAGTCTGAATAAGATAATGTGCTACTGACTTGAATCCCTGATGTAAAACCTACAAAACATACCAAAATCACTATTATGAAATAAAAAACTGAAGCATCAAAGAGGAAGTTGGACCTCTGTATGGTGTTTGCTCGTGATATCATCACAGGTTCAAATGCAAGCTATCAACATGCTTAGAGGAATTTTCTCCCGCATATGGAAGAGGATAGAAGTTATACACCTCATTCATCCACAAAAGAGACTCTATCGTTGGAGTTAGAGACTTGGATTTTTGCCATGTGTGATGAAATGTAAATGACAACTCTTTCTCTGTCTCTTTCTTTGTTTTTGTTGGGTGGTTCAAGAGGATAGTGAAAAAAGAACTCTCCAAGGGAACGCAATACTTACTTTCTTGTAGAGAGCACCAGTCGGGGCCCATCCTTTCTTGGTTCGACAAAGGCTGCAATTGCAGATGCCTCGGCAAACCGGACAGATCCAGTTGACATTCTTCTCAACTTCCAAAACATTTTCACCATATCTGCATAAATACTACAATGAAGGGTCGTGCACGAGAAGCTAAAAGATTTTACATGATGAAATTGCAAAAATGAAAATGATGATGGTGCATGCGCGCGCGTCTTTTTTTTTTTTTTTTTTTTTTTTTTGAAATATAGGTTGTAACCTGGTGCAAGTTGGATTTGAACTCCAAACCTCTTGTCCACTGTAAAGAGATTTTATCACTATATTATAGATACACTGCAGGAGGGGGAGTCTTGCTAATAAAAAACTTTACACGATGTACAAAGTTTGCATTGAGAGGAGTCCTTAACCCACAAACCCCTAACTCAACAATTCCCCCATCCTGGCAACCAAAAAGTATATATAAGTAAATAAACCTAACCAAAACCCACTCTCTCTGTCACTAATTTAACTTTTAGGCATTTTAGAGTTTGTGGGCCGAGATTCATTTTGTGGGTTTTCCGATCCAAGTGGTCAAATATAAGTTTACAATTGAGAGGAGCTATCCTTAACTCGATCTCTCCCCCCACCATAACGGCACCTAGAAAAAATATATAAATAAATGAACCTATAAAATTCTATCTCTCACTCTCATTTTACTTTTGGGCATTTTAGATTATGCAGATCGAGACTCATTTTGTGATTTTTCCAATGTAAATGGCCAAATATAAAGTTTGCTTTGAGAGGAGCTGATTAATCAACAAACCACAACTCTAGAATCAATCCCCTACCATATCCTAAAAGACAGATTTACATAAGTTAACCTAAGTACCTAACCAACCCCGCCTCTCTCTCTCTCTCTCTCTCTCTCTCTCTCTCTCTCTCTCTCTCTCTCTCTCTCTCTAAATGTAATCCCAATCCAAATGGCAAAGTTAAAGTGCATGAGAGGAGTCCCTTAACCTACAAACCCCTAACCCCCCCCCCCCTCCACACCAACACGCATGGTTTCCTAGCTTAAAACTACACGGTTGAAGTACAATTTAACCTGTTAAAACTACTAAAATTGCAATAATTTATTAATGGCTAATTTGCTAATCTGCCTTGCAATGATAACTTTTGCTTCTTCATCTTCATAGTCTAACTTTAAATACACTCCTCCCATCTCAAGGACTTGAAAGCAGCATATTTATCAAATGAGTTAAGATTTAGGGTTTAACAAAACCAACTTGCACCCTACTTTTTTGTTAAACCCGGACACAAATACCCCCAAATTTGATCCTGACACATTTTCTAAATCCGAAGCTAAGCTGGTTAGAAAACTCAAATTAAACCCGGCCAATTTTATTAGTCTGAACTCGGACCCAGTCAATTAATTAAGCTGCAATTCCGAAACTGATGAATATATTAAATTCGAAACTACTTATTTCGTCAAACCCAATTGGATAATTAAAGCCTAAATCCGACCCAACCATTATGAACCTGTTTACTCAAACCCACTCATATTGAGTTCGTTTTAGGATTTAGATTTTTTGGGTTTAAATTTTATGGTTTCAGTTTCGGTTTTAGATTTTGGATTTTGTTACTTTAATTAGGTTTGGATTTTAAGGTTCAGGGCGTAGATTTTTCTTTGGATTTATATTTAGGGTCATTTTTTTTAATTTAGGTTGAGGGTTTGATTTAGTTTAGGCTTTCATTTTGAGTTATATTTTAGGGTTTGACTGACATCTATATTTTCATCACTTATTAGGCTTTTTTTGTTACATATTTAGTTCTGCACGTGTGTTTTTTTGTTTATGTTTTTGCAGAAATTAAGTCAGAGTAAAGATTGTAAAAAGAAAAAAAAGCAATAATATTGAAGATGATTGCAGTAGAATTTATACAAGTCAGGAGCTCCAATGACAAAAATAATATACGCAACAAAGTTTAAACAGTAAAAAGAAGCAACTGCCAAAATTTGAGATTAAGATTCAACAATTTTTCAGCTACACAATCGAATATTTTGGTTGTGCAGCCGTTGATTGGTCAATTTGGGCAACACAATTTCCTACAACAATTCAGATTCAGAAAGTTATTAGACACGTCTCAGTATTTTGATCATAACTTTTCATTCTAGAAGTTCAAATAAGGCGATTCAAGATGCTGCATAAAGATAATTGAAAGAACTACAATTCTTATATTGACAACTTTCTCCAGTTCAATTGTTTGACTGCTTGACTATCGTTTTCAGCAATTACCGTCGGATGGTTGCATCACGAATCAAAATCAAGTTTCTATGGCGAATTGAAATCAGATTATGAGTCTTCTTGTATTTCTTATTGGAATATGTCTTTATCATCTATAAATACAGCTGAAATCTCTTGTAAAAAGTATCAACCCTTTCAACTAAGCTTTAATTTAGGGTTTTAATCCCTCTTTTAAGTATTCTTTCTAAAAACTTTAGCTTTTGGAGAAGAAATTCTGGTGCTTCAGAAGAAGAAGACAAAAGAGAAGCATCACTCAAGGATTAGATGTGATCCCAGTGTTATCTTTTCTCTTTCTCTTTTAATTTACTATATGAAAATGGATTTCATGCTTATTGTTTTGCTTTACAATTTTTTTTATCATGAACTAAATCCCATAGCTAGGGCATTGATGTAAGCAATATATATGAAGATTTAATCTTGTTATTATGTTAACTTCTATTCTACTACTATGTTCTTCATGTAAGATTCTTGTCATATTAAGTTTCTATTTTCGTTCATTATGTCATTAGTTGACATACGCAACTATATTGATGGCTAGGTTTGAGATCGAGAGGAGATAATTTAGCAACGATTCATAAGAATAGAAATCACATCTTTACATGTTGAGACTGAAAGGAGATAAATAGGTTTTACAATCATAAGAAAAAGATCACTGCACTTAATGCATCTTTTAGCTTCTAAATCTACTAGATTGAGAGATTGTAGGTTCTCGTCGAGAGAACAGTATTAGTGTTACTCGAGAGAGAATACTGACTAAAGTAAGGTGCTTTCGATTGTTAACATGAGTAGTATTTAGTTACTAGCACAATCAACTTGTTAAATCGAATTATTAATTATTAAAACAATTGCTCTAGTATTTTTTTATCCAAAACCAATATATTTTTAGTCTATTTCATTTCTCTATCTCTTTCTTTCAAATAAAACTTTCAGTCAATACATTTTTGGTACTTACTAAGATAACACTTCTCTTGTGATTGACGTTTTACTTATCACTTTATTACGTTTAAATGATTGAAGCACTTGCAAGTTTTTGGCACTGTTGGGAATTGTTTATTTTTATTAATATCAATATCATTTGACTCTAGTTTTACTTTGCATTCTATTTTATCTTTTTTACCTTTTATTTTTTTTCTTATTTTTTTATTTCAAATCTATGAATTACAACTATCAATGGTCCTCATAAAGATTTGAGGCAATATAAACATGTTCGTGGTGTGGAGAAGATCATGATGTTGTTGATTGTTCATATTTTCTCAGCCGCTACATCTACAATCCGGCTATAGAAAATCACCCAAACCTTCCGTGAAAATACAACAATCATGCTTACAAGCCTCAGTATTTTCAGCCTCAAGAAAAGAAGTCTAACTTGGAAGAACTTAAACTCAAAGAAAGTACAACAAGTCTCAATAGAACTTTCGAAAGTTTTTTGGCCCATTCATCGTCTAGTAATACCGAGAAAGATCTCGAAGAGAAAGAAGAGGCAAGTATCCTGGAACAGCAACAAGAAATTGTCGAAGAGACCGAAGCACATGAGAAGAAGAATCAACCATTGGGGAGTGGAACGAGTATTTCATTAATTGTTATGAGAAGCCTATATTAATGCCACAGGTACAAGAAACAACAACCATGTTCCAGGAGGAAGATGCAGGAACTTTCTAGCAAAGTTTCAACCGCAGCAGAGAAAATCAAATTACAATCCAGTCGTCTGGATGGCTAGACAGACGGCCCCATGCTGAACCACCACATAAAGAGTTGAAGAGCCTGATGTGTTCAAGTCTAAAATTTCTTTCGAGAGAAAAAAAACTTAACTTGAGTATCTACACTTCTGATGAACCATCCATTGAACAAACTATTGAAGATACCATACTTGATAAATCGTAAAGTTTGAATTATTTCAAGGTGTGTCTAATCATATTGGATATGTTTTTTGGCAGATTTATGATTTGCCACATGATGATGCTGATGTTGATAGGATGATCCAATGCTTGAAAAGTTTAACGAAGGTGAGTCAAAGAAGCATAGACCGAAATTGAGAAAGACAAGAAACAAATTGGAGAGGCTCCATGCAAACTTGACAAAGAGATTGAGCTCCTCCAAATCTCCTTTGAAGAGAACGCATTCGGAAGCGGGAAGCATTCTCATAGACGGAATCGATAAATCAAGGTAAGGAGATTAATTTATTGTAAATATAAACTATCCGCTTTTCTTTTTCCTTTTTTCCTTTATTTTTCTTCACCTCATTCCAGAACCAGTGCTTTAAACTAGAAACAGAGATGCAGGATGAACTACCATGAGAAAAGGAATCTGCTACCCAAATCCCAAGACCATCAGAGCCAAGAGGACGATCACATTGTCGTCCTGATGACTGTGTAGCCGTAAAACTGTGGAATCAAAATCTGAAATTTTTCAAGTGATTTCTTTTACTCACTGTTTATGTTTCTATTTAATTTTTTGAACACAGGTGGTTTCTAAAATTTAAATATATGATTTGTTCACAGTATTTGATAATTTTAATTGGTATTTGGGGATGGGATTTATTTGTGATTTACATGTGTTGTTATTGATTCATCCTGTATTGCATGAGGACATGGCATGGTTTAGGTACGAGGAGGGACCTAGGATTTTTTTCTCTTTAGGTTTTTGTTAGGATTTTTTTTGAGATTTTTTCCCTATAGTTTCTTTATTTTTAGGTTAAAATTTTTATTTCTTTTCTTTTTAGGATTTTTCTGAATTTTTCTTTTTCTTTTACTAACTGAAAAAACCAAAATTTTCAATAAGTTTATCTAGTGTTTAAGGGATTACTGACCATAAAGTTTGAATTTTCTTTTAAAATCAGTTTGATAGATTCCTTATTTCTCAGAGAAGAGATAGAAAATTTGAAAATTGAATGTCATTTAGAATTTGTCTACGTGATTATGCATCTTACACACACTTACATTGGTTTAAACTTGGGATGATGAGAATTACTTAACACTAAAAAATGAACCTACTTATTGATTAACTAGATACTTTGATCTCAAGAAGCCTTAATATTAGGGGCTATTTGTTTGGATGTAAAAGGTCGTAAAAGGTCATAATTCGTAAATGACTTATAACCCAATTACAACTACGGTGTTTGTTTGGACCGTAATTCACAAAAGACTTACACAACTCAACTACCACTCACATACAACCCAATTACCACTCACTTACAGCCTACTTACAGTTAATTTTGTGGTCATACAAATTTGTATTATTTTTTATGTTAATATTAACTTTTTTAAATATTTAACATTTTTAGTATTTATTTACAATATTAAAAATTTTAAATCACCAAATAGTTAATTTTGTTATCAATTTTTTCACTTATGACTTACACATTACGACAACCAAACACCGTAAATACAATCCCTGTTTTAAATATCGGCCGAGTCGGCCGAGATATCGTCCGATATCTCCTTTTTTGCCTGCTGCCGATACGATATGGGAAAATCGTTCGCCATATCGTTTGTAGCAAAAAAAGGCCGATATTTGAAATATCGGCCGATAAGTCGCCCGATATCGGCCGATAAATCGCCCTATATATCGCCCAATATGAAATAACTTATTTATTGCACGACTGCATGCAAATGTACATTATTTTTTATTGTCTTTGCATGCATATTACATCATTTTTATTAGGCAGATGATATCTATGACACTAAACCAACTTTTATTTATTAATATTTCATTATATATAGTGTTTGATATGAACGCCCGATATGCGCGCGTATCCCCGATATCTCTCCCGAGATCCGATATCCGATATGAAGAACCCCCATCCGATACGATCCCGATATCCGATATTTAGAACCTTGAATACAATACATTTTCCCACTTACAACTTTATATTACCAATCAAACACCGTAAAATTACATGTATATAACTCATTTACAACTGTAAAAGAATTTATCAATTACGACTTACGAATTACGACCAATTACGACAACTAAACAGACCCTTAACGCGAAAGATAGTTAGATAAGTTAAAAATATTTACATATATTAACGAGTCTAATGATCAATTAGTTAGGTATCTTGACCTCAAGAAACCTTGATATTTATACGAAAGAGAATTGGATGAGTTTTATATATTTTCCTGTTTTAAATATCGGCCGATATCTCATTTTAAGCTTATTGCCGATACGATATGGGAAAATCGTTTGCTCATATCGTTTGCAGTAAAAAACAGTCAATATTTAAAATATCGGCCAATGAATAGCCCGATATAAGTCGGCGCAAATTCTGCCGATATAGATTTATTTTAATTGTGTTCATTTTTTAACACATCAGCATTGAACTCAAACTGGATCCGTCACTCGACTATATAAGTGTTGTTTGCATCGTTAGGACTCGATAAAAATTGAGCCCTAATTTTTCTCCTTGACGACGACACTTGATTTTCAAGTAAGTAGATTTTGCAACTTTTAATCTTATAGTTTTTAGTTCTATGAAATAACTTATTTATTGCATGACTCACGACTGCATGCAAATGTACATTATTTTTTACCGTCTTTGAATGCAAATTACATCATTTTTATTTGGTAGATGATATTTATGATACTAAACCACCTTTTGCTTATTAATATTTCATTATATATAGTGTCTGATATGAACGCCCGATATACCCGATATCTCTCCCGATATCTGATATGAAAAATCCTCTTCCGATATGATCACGATATCCGATATTTAGAACCTTGATATATATATATATATATATATATATATATATATAAAGAAGTGCTTAAAAAACAATAAAGTGGTAATACTTTGAAATTTTTTATTGTGAAAATATATTTGAGTATGAAAAAGTTTGAATCAAAGTCCCAAGATAAAAGCTATTACACGTTCACAAAAATGCGTATGATCAAAAAACTTAAGAAGAATTGTGGGATATATTAGGCATCTCTAAGAAGAGATGATAAATTTTTTTGATAGAAAATTGAACTTGAAAAGGATTACTAGTGGAAACTATTGATCTTATTTGCTAGTGATGCTTGTTGAACAAAAAAAATTCTTCTTATTTTTCTTTCTTTATTTTTCAGTTTTCTTTATTTTTTTAATCCTTATTTCTTAATCTTTTTTTTTAGAATGTTGTGGGTATATTCACTGCAAACCCTCATGAGACAACACTCGTCCTCTAAAAGCTTGATTGGGTAACAGAAGAGAGAGGAAGAAAGGCAAAGATGAAGAGAAACTTAAGAGGGGAAGAAGTTTCCCCTCTTCTTTAATTTTTGTTTGATTGGGGGAAGAAAGTAAGAAAGGGAAGAGAAATAAAAAAACCAAAAAATCCCGCTTGATTCACTTACCTCTCCCCTGTCTCTATCTCACCTAGATCCGCGAGCCGAACCTTTCTTCCAGCGAATTTTTGAGGAGAAGAAAGTCTTCCCCTCTTCCACTGACTGGGATCCACATAGGCCGCCAGCTCGAGGAAGAATTTTTCTTCCTCAAGCAAACAAACAAGGGGGAGAAAGGAGCTAGCCACGTGTCAGGAGCTCATTGCCTTGCTCCCCTCTTCCCCTCTCTTCCTCCAAAACAATCAGGCCCTAAGGATAACCTAAGTGTTTAACAGCTTATTGTACATGCTAAATGCAACCGTGATTCTTATGAAAGTGAGTTAAATTTTTCTTTTATTTTTTAAGATTGTTAGCTTTTTCTTCTTAAATTAGAGTTTTGCTCGAGGACTAGCAAAAGATGGGTATATGGGTGTGATAATTGTATCTATCATCTATATTTTCATCACTTTTATGCTTATTTTGTTACATATTTAATTCCGCACGGGTGTTTTTGTTTATGTTTTTGTAAAGATTAGGTTAAGAGTAAATATTGTAGAAAAGAATCAAAAAGTGTAAATGTCAAAGATGATTGCAGCATAATTTATATAGATCAAGAGTTTCAACGACAAACCAGTATACACAACAGTCTACACAAGAAAAGGAAGCAACTGCCAAAATTTAAAATTCAGATTTAATAATTTTTCAGTTGCTCAGTCGAATATTTCAGATGTGCAGCCGTTGACTCGTCAATCTGGGCCAACACAGTTTCTCACAGCAATTCGGATTCAGAAAGTTACTAAACATGTCTCAATATTTTGATAATAACTTTCATTCTAAAAGTCCAAATAAGGCGATTCAAGATGCTACAGAAAGATAATTGAAAGGGCTACAATTTTTATGTTCAAAACTTTTTCAGTTCCACTGTCTGACTATCCGCTTCAACATTACCGCCAGATAGCTACAACACGAATCAGAATCAAATTTTTACGGCGAGTTGAAATCGAATTAAGAGTCATCTTGTATTACTTATTAAAATATGTCTCTATGGTTTATAAATACAGCTGAAATATATTATAAAAAGTATCTATCCTTTCAACTAAGCTTTAATTTAGGTTTAATCTCTCTTGTAAATATTCTTTCTAAAAACTCTGGTTTTTGGAGAAAAATTATGATGCTTTAGAAGAAGATCAGAGGAGAAGTATCACTCAAGGATTAGATATGATCCTGGTTATTATCCTCTCCCTTTCTTTTTTTAATTTACTATATGAAGATGGATTTCATGCTTATTATTTTGCTTTACAATTTCTTTATCGTGAACTAAATCTCTATAGCTAGGGTATTGACGTAGGCAATATATATGAAGATTTAATCTTGTTATTATGTTAGTTTCTATCCTACTATTTTGTTCTTCATGTTAGATTCTTCCTATATTAAGGGCGTGTTTGTTTCGCCGCAAAACGCAAGTCGTAAAACTTCTTTTCCATTTTCCGTTGTTTGTTTCGCTGAAAAACAAGTTGCAAAATGCAACTCTTCTTTTCCCATTTGCAGTTGCTACAGTTAAATTTGTGGTCATGTAAATATCACTTTTACACTCATATTTCCCACTTGCAGTTGCTACAGTTAATTTTGTGGTCATATAACTCTCACTTGTAGTACACTTATAGTTCGAAACAGTTACTTGATAATCAATATATAATTTAATATTATTAAATATTTAATATTTTAAATAGTGTTCAATTTCTTATTTAATTATTTAATTATTTTATATTTTTAATCTTTAATTTTTATTATTTTTAATATTGTTTTAATTTTAATATTTTACTATTTTTATTTACTATTTTTATTTAATATTTTATTTAATACTTTATTATTTTATTAATACTTATTCCATTTTTATTATTTTATTTAGAGTTAATATTTTATTAAGATAACAATATTATACTTTAATATAAAATTATTATATATTTAATTATTTATTTTTTAATATAAAAAATTACTTTAATAATATCATAATATATTTTATTATTATATTAATATTTTATTATGTTAATATTATAATAATAATTCAATATAATAATACCATAATGATAATTTATTATTAAATTATAATTATATTTTACTTTGTTAATTTTATATTTCTATAATATTACAATAATATTATAATAAAATTTATATTATAATAATTTTCAAGTATTTTTAATATTATAATATTATAACTATATTTCATTATTTTGTAAGATTTTTTAATATTATAATAAAATTTATATTATAATAATTTTCAAGTATTTTTAATATTATAATATTATAACTATATTTTATTATTTTTGTAAGATTTTTTAATATTTATATTTTATTAGTATTCTTAAAATTTTATTAATGTTCTTTAGATTTTCTTAAAATTTTATATTATTTATTTAGTTAATATTTTAGTAATATTTTACTATTTATACTAATATTTTATTAATATTATTGTTATAAATAAAATATTAAGATTATTAATTTTTTATCTCAAATTTATTAATATAATTTAATTTGCAATAGTAGATTTAATTTAATAGTATTTATAATATTTAAATCACTGCTACAGTTAATTTTGTGGTCAACTTTTTCACTTACACTTTTATATTACCAACCAAACACCGTAAAACACAATATAATTTACCATTTACACTTTCACTTTATCAACCAAACACCGTAAAACACAATATACTTTTCCATTTACACTTCACTTTATCAACCAAACACCGTAAAACACAATATACTTTTCCATTTACACTTCACTTTATCAACCAAACACCGTAAAACACAATATATTTTCTCTGCTACAGTTCACTTTTTCCATTCTCATTTTACGACTTACGACTTGCGATGTTTTGCAACGAAACAAACAGGCCCTAAGTTTCTATTTTCGTTCCTCATGTGATTAGTTGACATACGCAACTATTTTGATGGCTAGATTTTAGAGGAGATAATCTAGCAACGATTCATAGGAATAAAAACCGCATCCTTACATGTTGAGACCGAGAGGAGATACATAGAATCTGCAATCATAAGAGAAAGATCACTGAACTTAATGCATCTTTTAACTTGTAAATCTATTAGATCGAGAGATTGTAAGTTCTTGTCGAGGGGATAGAATTAGCGTTACTCGAGAGAGAATACTAATTAAAGTAGGGTGCTTTCGATTGTTAACATGAGTAGTATGTAGTTACTAGCACAATCAACTTGTTAATTCGGATTATTAATTGTTGAAATCAATTGCCTTAGTATTTTCCTATCAAAAGCCAATATCTTTTTTAGTCTATTTCACTTCTATATCTCTATCTTTCTTTCAAATAACGTTTTGAGTCAATATACCTTTGATACTTTTTAAGATAACAATCCATGTAGGTTCGACACTATACTTATCACTTTATTACTTGTAAACGATTGGTGCACTTGTCATTTGCAACATCATTGACCATAAATATTAGAATACTTTTGGTTTTAGGGTTTAAATTTTGTGTTTTTGGTGATTTATGCCTTTCCTAAAGTATTCAGGGGAGGCTTCAGAATTTCATCATAAAAAGTGGCCATATTACTAGGAAGCAACCCAATTCGGACAGCAAGGATCAAAATGTTGACATGAGTGCAAAGTATGCAGAAAGAAATGTTGGCCATTTTCCCCTCTTCAGAAACTCTTGGCAAATAAAAACAGTTATCAAAACAGAAACTAGTGTCCACCAGCAGCAACAGCAAAACAAGTACTCACAAGCATGCAAACAAATATCGTCTATCTAGTTAGAACTAATTTTTATATAGTTGAATGAAAAAGGATGCACCTCATGTACAGACAATCTCCACAGAACTGCCCTTGAACCAGGTTGCATTTGCTGCAATGTGTATGGCGACCAAGAGTTTTTTGCCTGCACCAAAGTCAGGCATGCATCAAGATCAAGTAACAAATAAACACTTTGGTAGACTCGTCAAACTGAAATTTTTGCAAATCATGAAAATTAATTAATATATATCATTGAAACAACTATACAAACACTTGGGCGTTAGGACTGTTCTTCAATAAACTGAGCATCATTTTAGCTGTCTGTACACTGCGCCATAAATATCAGTCCTCTAGCACGGGATAGACCCAACTATCTTGCTCTCTAGCCCCTAAAATATCAAGTATGTGATTTCACCTGTTTAATTTTCTTGCGGCAGAACCAACCACCACCAAGTCTCAGTACAGAGATTACAATTTCAGTAAAGTACTAGAATCAAACTTGGGCGTGAGATTGCCAGAGACCATCTTGTGTGCAGGAAAGCATGTGATAAACACATAAATACAATGTGACTCATAGCGATAGTAGCATATTGCTGATAGAGACAAACATTCCTTTCAATGCCTTAAAGCAGATAACAAGATTAGGAATTAGAGGTACCATATGTTAGTCAGATCTGTGACGACAAGACTGACACATAACAAGACCAGACTTGTTTAGTTTGAACATGTAGGACGATTGCACCACATAAGCAAACAGTCCCAAAAAGCCAGGTTTCATTGGTCTCATTAGGTCCAACTTCACAGGCCACACGTTTGCAAGCACACACGCTGTGCATGTCATGCATGTCTTTGCATGAATGGTGTTGATTATCCATGAGATGGCCCACCGTTGATTTCTTACAATCCTTAACATAAGAATTAGTTCTCACTGAAAGATCTCCTTATATATAGGGAGCTCTAAGGAGAAAACGGGTCTCCAAGGTTCGTGGATTCGAACCTGTGCATATTTAAAGACCACGACATGAGTCATTCAATTTCAAGATTGATCTCACATAGGAGTTGACTGAACTTGATTCTAATTTTTGATGTTTTGGGAAGCGCTAGAACACTATAAGGGTTTCTCTAATATTAGAGATACAAATGAAAACGCGGGGAAAATACTCTAGAACTTTTGGGAGAAGCTTGTGGAAACTTTTAAAAAGACCGTTTATACATCCAAATGTTATATAACATATGTAAAGATGTATTTCTTTCATAACATTAATAGTTATATCATTTGTTTTAATTAAATCATTATTAGATAATCCATCTAAGCCTCTCATTAACATTATATACAACTTTCTAGTACTTTCAAGGATTTAAATGATACTTTATGTAATATATAACTCCTATCAATTTTTTTACAGTTATGATTTAATTTTCATCAGAATTCAAAACATATGATCTTACTTAGGCTTCCAAATTGGTATCCACAAGAATCCCCCTAGCTTTCTATAGGTTTCCATCAGTTTCCTCCTTGACTCCATTTTTGTTATGATCTATCACCGATCAAACAACAGAGAAACACCGAGTTAAAGACTCAGCAACGGAAGCGGAAGCGTAGAAGATCTACCACTAGTAAGCGATTGAAACTAAAATATCACACAACTATTATTTTAAATATCAGCCGATATACTAGTATATCGGCCGAGATATCGGTATTTTATTTAAAACGATATGATAAGTACAAAATATACCGTATATCGTTTTGGACCGATATGGGCCGATATATTGCCATGTGGCCGATATATCGGCCGATATCCGAGATGAAATATCTGATATATCGACCGATATAGTTACTTATTTGGATAATTATTATTTTTTTTACTTGAGATCGTTTTATTTTGTTCTATATTGATTGTGGTATTTCAATGATATTTTTATATAATGTTTGGAGAATAACTTATTTCTTTTAATAATGTCTTATGTGTATTGACTATTGATATATCAACCAGTATTTAATATCATATCGTGATATACCACCCGGTATCCGGGATATAATTTTGTCGACCGGTATATCGCCGATATCCGATATTTAAAACACTACACACAACAAAGGAACACCAGATTTAACATGGTCGGCAATGTGCCTACGTCCACGGTAAAGAAGGGAGAAATCTTTATTAAAATAGAGAAGAAAATACAAGAGTTACAAGAAGATCTCTTTCTCTCACTACTCTCAATGGTGAAAATCTGAATTTCTCTTAACACACCTTTAAAAGGCCACCCTCAAAGGGTTTATATAAGCACTTAGGATGATCCTAGTTCAGTACAAACTCTAAAAATCAAATCAGCACCGCCTCAGAGAAATAAGAAACTCGGATCCAACCGAAAACAAGAAACAGAACCGTATTTGAAAACTGCCAAAACTCGACACTAGTCGACTAGAGCAAATCACTAGTCAACTAATACCAAGTATTAATCGACTATACCCAAAACCTAATCGACTACTGTAATACAATCTGAGAATCCAACTCTCTGTATGCAGGGCCTAGTGACTATACCAAAATATCAGTCGACTAGCTCAAGACTTAGTCGACTAATAAGACCTATTAGTCGACTAATAACATGCACAGTACCTGTACATATTTGTGCTTGATTTGTGAAGCTTGTAACACCTCCGCATGAACCTGAATTCTTCTCTGATGAATATGAGACAATCCAAATACTAACAATCTCCACCTTGACTCATGTTTAATGAGTCCCTCCGTGAAAATTGGCCTCCGCTTCATTGGCCTTGCTTTTCCCCCTTTTATGACTTCATATGGCTCCCTCCCAAGAGCCTGTTCGCTATTTTACCTTTGGAGAACCTTGATAAAGTTCAGAGATGCTCTGAACTTCTCCACCGAGATGATCTTCGTCATCATATCCGATGAATTCTTCTTCGTGTTGATCTTTACCAAATTGATCACCTTATAATCCATGACCCACTGACGTATCTTGTGATATCTCACATCAATGTGCTTCATCCGCTTGTGATACATGTGATCCTTAGTCAGATAAGTCGCACTCTGGTTATCGCAATGAACCCGACTGAATCATGTATGATACTAAACGTCTTTACCAAGCTTCTCAACCACAACGTTTCCTTTGATGCCTCAACTGTAGCCATGTACTCCGCCTCTGTCGTTGAAAGAGCAACTGTATCTTGCAACTCTGCCTTCCAACTGCTGACGCACTTAGCTACTATGAACAAATAGCCCGTCGTAGATCTTCGTTGATCAAGATCTCCAGCATAATTTGCATCAACATAACCTTATAGTACCTTAAGCTTCCCCATTTCCGATCTCTGAAACATCAAGCCTAGTCTTGCAGTCCCTTGCAGATATCGTAGAACTCACTTTACTGCTTCTCAATGTTGCTTTCCTGAATTTGACATGAACTGACTTATTGTACTAACCGCATAAGCTAAGTCAGGCCTAGTGCAGACCATAACATACATGAGTGATCCCACCGCACTAGCACAAGATACTTGAGACATCTCTTCCTCATCTTCTGGTGATTGTGGACACTGCTTGGATGATAATTTGAAGTGACCTGCCAAAAGAGTGGTGACTGGTCTTACTTCTGCCATATTGAATCTCTCCAATACCTTAAGAACATAGTTCTCCTGGGATAGCCAAAATCTACTTGAGCCTCTGTCTCGAATGATCTCCATACCTAAGATCGTCTTGGCTTCTCCCAATTCATCTCAAATTTTTTCTTGAGTTGAGCTTTAAGCTTCTGAACATGTGTCTGATTTCTCGCAGCAATCAGCATATCATCCACATATAACACCAAATATGTCGGATCATCACTCTACTTAAAATAGACACAACTATCATAGTCATATCCGTTGTATCTGGCCTTGAATATGAAAGAATAAAACTGTTTGTATCACTGTCTGGGAGACTGCTTAAGTCCATAGAGGGGCATATTTAGAAGACACACCTTATTTTCTTTACCTTCCAGAATATAGCCTTCAGGTTATTTCATATATATCTTCTCCTCCAGCTCACCTTGAAGAAATGTTGTTTTAACCACCATCTATTGTAACTCTAAATCAAACTGAACAACTATCGTCAATAACATCCGAATAGATGTATGCTTGACTACAGGAGAAAAAAAATCTTATTGTAGCCAATACCCTCCTGTAACCCCCTGCTCCCTGATGTACGTATCACAGTATCAGTACTCGATACGACGTACAAAATTGATTTGACCTCCGTGGTACTCCGATTGAGCTGATTTCAGTTTCAAAAATCATTTTCTAATATTTTAGATTTTTAAGGATTTTCTGAAATTTTTCTGGATTATTTTGGAAAATCTCCGTAGCTGGTGTTAACCGATACCGATAATCGGCATTCCGATTTTTATTCCACAAACGAAGTTGTATTTTAAGAATCCGCTTTCACCATATGTCTTAGAATCGTATTATCTACGTTAGGGAATTTTTGGGGATATTTCTGAATTTATCGAAAATCCGACCAAACCGGAAACCGGTGTCGCCCGGTATCGGCGAGACACTCTGGGATTTTTAATTGGCAAACCAGATTGAATTTCGTCAAACTATTTTCATACTACGTCTCAGGATAATATTCCCTATTTTCTGTAATTTTTGGGCACCGTTCGGAGTTAGTCGAATTTTGGGCCGAATTAAATAATATTATTTTATTAATTTTAAAACCTTTTCTTTTCTTTTCTTTTCTTTCCTTTCTCTGGAAGCCTCCTCCACCGCCATCACTTCCACCGCCTTTCCCCTACGTTAAATCCTCCCTCTCTCCTCTAACTCTCTCTAATTCTGTCAAACCCTCCCTCTCTCTAACTCTCTCTCTCTCTAATTCTTCCACTCTCTCTCTAATTAAACTCCCTAACCTCTCTCTCTCTGTGCGACCCAAAAAGGGGGGGCAACCCGCAGCCAGGCCAGGCCGCGCCCTAGCCCGGCCTGCGCCACCGCGCCCCCAGACCGCGCCACCTCCTCCTCCTCTTCTTCCTCTCTTCTTCTTTTCTTCTTTTCTTCTCTCCCTGTTCTTCTTCTTCTCCTTCTTTCTTTTCCTTTCTTCTCCCTAATTCTCTCTCTCTCCATCCCTCTCTCCCTCTCTCTCTCTCTCAGCTGGCCGCACTGCCGCCGCCGGCCGCCGCCGGCAGTCCGCCAGCGCCGCCGGCCAGCAGAGCTGGCCGGCCGGCCCGCACCCGAGCAAGCAGCAGCATATGCTGCTGCTCCTCCTCCTCCTTATTGGATTTGAGTAGAACCCCAAACCCAATAACTCTTTGAGTTAGTGGGAAAACCTAATAAGCCCCCAAACCCGTTAACCTGTTTTCCTATAAGTTAATTGGGTTTGGGTTTGGATCTAAACCCGACCCGTTAACAGCCCGAACCCGCTCCGAAACCCAAGAAAGGTAAAAGTGCAGAAAACCCTTTCTTCTTTTTATTAATTGCATTTAAAATCTTGTTATTACATATTTAACCCATTTTGATGATTTTTAGTGTTCGGGCGATATCTGGAGCATCCGGACTCCGATTCGGACGATTCTGGATTTGTTGCGATCGTGGGAAAGAGAGCTACCTTCTCATGGCCAGTTTGTGAGTGTTTTTATTTTATAAATTGTCTTGTTAGTATATTAATGGCACTTGGTTGCTTTCTTGCAATAAAACATCATTACCGGTAAATCCCTGTTGGTCATATGTACTAAATTGTAAACAATAGTAAAACACTGTAATAAACATTGTACTTAGAATATGCCGGATAACTAAAAGACGTTGAGTGTGACACTGGATGTCTATTTAGATCATGTTCATGTACCATTGATATCCGGGCCACTATGTCACCATATTCTTGGACACGCTATGACACCACACTGTCACTAGACATGCATGCTAGACACCGTTACTGTCATTCACAGGACATGGTATTACACGAGACACGGACTACTATTATTACATGTACTAGTGCTACGCATATATGTTACACGGATGATGGCTACACAGCTATGTTCCACTAGTACACGGACAAGTACCGCATTTTCATAGTATTGTTGTCATCATTACACGGATACTGTAGTTCACTGTACATGATATTAGACACTGACTACTGTTATTACATGTACATGTTGCACAGATCCTATGACACGTCACACTCTCTTAATTCGTATTCATGTCCCACCGATCTATAAATGCTCCACTTCACGGATACTCGTTACACAGACAGCACTGCTACATATGCTCACCACACAAGTGTACATGCATGTGTTGTTTCTTTCTTCTTGTCATATGGCTCACCGTGCATATACATGTATGATTGTTCCATTTTTATCCCATATGATTGTTTCCTGTTACTGATATGGATATTCCCGTTACTGGACATAGAGCTGTTGATACGCGATATGTGGAATCCCACATCTATTGTTCCCGTTTCCTGTTATATTGTTCCCGTTATATGGTTCCCGTTTCCCGTTATATTGTTCTATGCTATCAACAGAGCTCAGGTCCAGTTATCATGTTACCCGTATCATGTATTTGTTCTTGTGACATTGTATACTTGACATATCAGATCATAAAGCTAACTTGGGTATGGGGGAGACTTGACGGTTGATGATATCATATCGGGTGGATGTCTGGATCCATTGTTTGTCCCACTGCAGGGGACGGGGTAGTGCTGGCTATCGTCTGTTACTCATGAGCATCCCGTTATTGTTTTAGCTCATTGAGATTCCCGTTACATGTTACAGCTCTAGCGGGCTGGCCCTGGTCTCAGCAGCCAGGGGTCTGTTTAAGGCCATTGTCCCGGGTATGCACGGGATACACCCACCCGATAAGAACTCCTCGACCATGAGTTTCCAATTAACATAATAAAACAGTATACACACAATAGTGACGTCGGGAACACTTGTTATTTGGTCACTCTCTCGTTTGGATAATGGTACCCGTAGGCCATGTCCGGATGGGTTCGACTGGAGTGCGGGCTCCAGTATGAACTGCCAGTGGTATGGGACACTGGAAGAGATTGATTAAAATACCAGGTGGTACTGATTGCTACTATTGTATAAATGACATGACTGTGACATGACTTGCCTGATACATGTTTAGTTGTACTTGTTACTGTTCCTGATCATCTATTCGATATCATGTTACATGGATACTTGTTCCTTTACCTGGTACATGTTACATTTTCTGTGGTGGCATACTATTCATGCATATGTACATATATTTTATGTTCTGTATACCTTGCAGACATCATTACTGTCTATGCACCATACCGTATTATGGTTATAATGCATATGCCCATCTACATGTTCACTCCTACCACGTCACCACTCGCATGGTCGTTTCTATCACGTTACTTCGGTTACGTCACCACTAGCTTGTTCATTTCTTTTACGTCATCACTAGACAACATTATTTATGATATTACCTGGATACGATTAGAGACATGACCCGATGACCTGTTTATATATTTCTACTGCTTACATGTTTATATTTATACTGCTTATTATATCCATATTATATGGTATCCCTAGTCCCACATCATGTATTATATATTAGTATCGTGCTTGTATTACTATTGTATATATTACTGTCTCCTTCATTTTACCACTCACTAGGTCGCTTTCTGACGACCCTGGGTTTGCGTGCCCAGATTGGAGATCCGCGTACCGTAGTATCCGAGAGTGCCTTGGAGTCACATAGGAGATTCCTCACCGAGACACTTCATAGGTATCTTTATGATTTATTGTTGTTATCTTATTTGTCCCTATCTTTCCTATCTGTTATGATCACTCACCTTTTTCTGCAGGTATTCTTATACTTATTTCCGGCCGGGACCCCTATAACTATGAGGTGATTTCCTGTATTAAGGCTTAACGTACGCGTGAGGTTGTTTTCACCTCGCGTATGTACGTGTCGCCATAACGTCTCCGTACCTTTAGGATCGGGGCGTTACATAGTGGTATCAGAGCCTAGGTTCACACCTGGTGTGGGTAACCACCTGGGTCAATCCTCGGGCTCTTACCAACAGTACAATCAGGTTCAGATTAACTGATCTGTATCTGAATTTGGGGATTCCAGCAACGAGTACAAGAATACCATGACCTTGACAATTCATTCCTTGACTCGTTTGTACTCCTTCCTTCCTTCCAGTTGTCAACCAGAACATCCGATTTCCTTCTCGCTTTCCTTGCATCATCTTGCTTCCCATCCGTTGGTATTAGTTCACTACAATAAATCTCCATCCTGAGTTCTTTAGATATCAGAGTGGCGCAGCGGAAGTGTTGTGGACCCGTAACATTTCGGCTTTAGGGTTGAAAATATTGTCTCACACCTGATTTGAAATTTCGAAGACGAAATTTTTTGTAAGGTGGGGAGAAATGTAACCCCCTGCTCCCTGATGTACGTATCACAGTATCAGTACTCGATACGACGTACAAAATTGATTTGACCTCCGTCGTAGTCCGATTGAGCTGATTTCAGTTTCAAAAATTATTTTCTAATATTTTAGATTTTTCAGGATTTTCTGGAATTTTTCTGGATTATTTTGAAAAATCTCCGTAGTCGGTGTCGACCGATACCGATAATCGGCATTCCGATTTTTATTCCACAAACGGAGTTGTATTTTAAGAATCCGCTTTCACCATATGTCTTAGAATCGTATTATCTACGTTAGGGTATTTTTGGGAATATTTCTGAATTATCGAAAATCCGACCAAACCGGAAACCGGTGTCGCCCGGTATCGGCGAGACACTCCGGGATTTTTAATTGGCAAACTAGATTGAATTTCGCCAAACTGTTTTCATACTACGTCTCAGGATAATATTCCCTATTTTCTATAATTTTTGGGCACCATTCGGAGTTAGTCGAATTTTGGGCCGAATTAAATAATATTATTTTATTAATTTTAAAACCTTTTCTTTTCTTTCTTTTTCTTTCCTTTCTCTGGAAGCCTCCTCCACCGCCATCACTTCCACCGCCTTTCCCCTACGTTAAATCCTCCCTCTCTCTCCTCTCACTCTCTCTAATTCTCTCAAACCCTCCCTCTCTCTCTCTCTAATCCTTCCACTCTCTCTAATTAAACTCCCTAACTTCTCTCTCTCTCTGTGTGCGACCCAAAAAGGGGGGGCAACCCGCAGCCAGGCCAGGCCGCGCCCCAGCCCGGCCGGCGCCACCGCGCCCCCAGACCGCGCCACCTCCTCCTCCTCCTCTTCTTCCTCTTCTTCTTCTTTTCTTCTTTTCTTCTCTCCCTGTTCTTCTTCTTCTCCTTCTTTCTTTTCCTTTCTTCTCCCTAATTCTCTCTCTCTCTCCATCCCTCTCTCTCCCTCTCTCTCTCAGCTGGCCGCACCGCCGCCGCCGCCGGCAGTCCGCCAGCGCGGCCGGCCAGCAGAGCTGGCCGGCCGGCCCGCACCCGAGCAAGCAGCAGCATATGCTGCTGCTCCTCCTCCTCCTTATTGGATTTGAGTAGAACCCCAAACCCAATAACTCTTTTGAGTTAGTGGGAAAACCCAATAAATCCCCAAACCCGTTAACCCGTTTTCTTATAAGTTAATTGGGTTTGGGTTTGGATCTAAACCCGACCCGTTAACAGCCCGAACCCGCTCCAAAACCCAAGAAAGGTAAAAGTGCAGAAAACCCCTTTCTTCTTTTTATTAATTGCATTTAAAATCTTGTTATTACATATTTAACCCATTTTGATGATTTTAGCGTTCGGGCGATATCTGGAGCATCCGGACTCCGATTCGGACAATTCTGGATCCGTTGCGATCGTGGGAAAGAGAGCTACCTTTTCATGGTCAGTTTGTGAGTGTTTTTATTTTATAAATTGTCTTATTAGTATATTAATGGCACTTGGTTGCTTTCTTGCAATAAAACATCATTACCGGTAAATCCCTGTTGGTCATATGTACTAAATTGTAAACAATAGTAAAACACTGTAATAAACATTGTACTTAGAATATGCCGGATAACTAAAAGACGTTGAGTGTGACACTGGATGTCTATTTAGATCATGTTCATGTACCATTGATATCCGGGCCACTATGTCACCATATTCTTGGACACGCTATGACACCACACTGTCACTAGACATGCATGCTAGACACCGTTCTGTCATTCACAGGACATGGTATTACACGAGACACGGACTACTATTATTACATGTACTAGTGCTACGCATATATGTTACACGGATGATGGCTATACAGCTATGTTCCACTAGTACACGGACAAGTACCGCATTTTCATAGTATTGTTGTCATCATTACACGGATACTGTAGTTCACTGTACATGATATTAGACACTGACCACTGTTATTACATGTACATGTTGCACAGATCCTATGACACGTCACACTCACTTAATTCGTATTCATGTCCCACCGATCTATAAATGCTCCACTTCACAGATACTCGTTACACAGACAACACTGCTACATATACTAACCACACAAGTGTACATGCATGTGTTGTTTCTTTCTTCTTGTCATATGGCGCACCGTGCATATACATGTATGATTGTTCCATTTTTATCCCATATGATTGTTTCCTGTTACTGATATGGATATTCCCGTTACTGGACATAGAGCTGTTGATACGCGATATGTGGAATCCCACATCTATTGTTCCCGTTTCCTGTTATATTGTTCCTGTTATATTGTTCTCGTTTCCCGTTATATTATTTTATGCTATCAACAGAGCTCAGGTCCAGTTATCATGTTACTCGTATCATGTATTTGTTCTTGTGACACTGTATACTTGACATATCAGATCATAAAGTTAACTTGGGTATGGGGGAGATTTGACGGTTGATGATATCATATCGGGTGGATGTCTGGATCCATTGTTTGTCCCACTGCAGGGGACGGGGTAGTGCTGGCTACCGTCTGTTACTCATGAGCATCCCGTTATTGTTTTAGCTCATTGAGATTCCCGTTACATGTTACAGCTCTAGCGGGCTGGCCCTGGTCTCAGCAGCCAGGGGTCTGTTTAAGGCCGTTGTCCCGGGTATGCACGGGATACACCCACCCGATAAGAACTCCTCGACCATGGGTTTCCAATTAACATAATAAAACAGTATACACACAATAGTGACGTCGGGAACACTTGTTATTTGGTCACTCTCTCGTTTGGATAATGGTACCCGTAGGCCATGTCCGGATGGGTTCGACTGGAGTGCGGGCTCCAGTATGAACTGCTAGTGGAATGGGACACTGGAAGAGATTGATTAAAATACCAGGTGGTACTGATTGCTACTATTGTATAAACGACATGACTGTGACATGACTTGCCTAATACATGTTTAGTTGTACTTGTTACTGTTCCTGATCATCTATTCGATATCATGTTACATGGATACTTGTTCCTTTACCTGGTACATGTTACATTTTCTGTGGTGGCATACTATTCATGCATATGTACATATATTCTATGTTCTGTATACCTTGCAGACATCATTACTGTCTATGCACCATACCGTATTATGGTTATAATGCATATGCCCATCTACATGTTCACTCCTACCACGTCACCACTCGCACGGTCGTTTCTATCACGTTACTTCGGTCACGTCACCACTAGCTTGTTCATTTCTTTTACGTCATCACTAGACAACATTATTTATGATATTACCTGGATACGATTAGAGACATGACCCGATGACCTGTTTATATATTTCTACTGCTTACATGTTTATATTTCTATTGCTTATTATATCCATATTATATGGTATCCCTAGTCCCACATCATGTA
Organism: Agave tequilana; assembly: GCA_038442645.1. Classification (NCBI taxonomy): domain Eukaryota; kingdom Viridiplantae; phylum Streptophyta; class Magnoliopsida; order Asparagales; family Asparagaceae; genus Agave; species Agave tequilana. Next base: position 113,326 of record JAVJIF010013370.1, on the reverse strand, counting down.
TTATATATTAGTATCGTGCTTGTATTACTATTGTATATATTACTGCCTCCTTCATTTTATCACTCACTAGGTCGCTTTCTGACGACCCTGGGTTTGCGTGCCCAGATTGGAGATCCGCGTACCGTAGTATCCGAGAGTGCCTTGGAGTCACATAGGAGATTCCTCATCGAGACACTTCATAGGTATCTTTATGATTTATTGTTGTTATCTTATTTGTCCTTATTTTTCCTATCTGTTATGATCACTCACCTTTTTCTGCAGGTATTCTTGTACTTATTTCCGGCTGGGACCCCTATAACTATGAGGTGATTTCCTGTATTGAGGCTTAACGTACACGTGAGGTTGTTTTCACCTCGCGTATGTACGTCGCCATAACGTCTCCGTACCTTTAGGATCGGGGCGTTACACCTCCTTTGAAGCATGTCCGTTGGCAATTAAGCTTGTCTTGTACTGCTCATTGTCTTTCTTGCGAAAGACTCATCTGCAACCTATTGCCTTGGAGTCCTTTGAAAGATACACTTCTTAGACTCGGACTCCAATTTGTTCTTTTCTGATTACCAACCAAACTATACGCCAGGCAACTGAAAATCTATAAGGTTGAATAGTGTACAGACTCTCCTCGCCATATCTCCTCTGGATCTGAAGATCAATAGTTGTTGATGGTGACCTGTTTACCAGATAACTCGCATGATTCACCGCCTCTGCCCAAAATTCTTCTGACATGTTAGCCTGTATTTTGATACTGTGGGCACGCTCTGTAAGTATCTGATTCATGTGCTCTGCTACTCCGTTTTGTTTTGATCGCCCTGAAATACTTAGCTGGTGTTTGATGCCCTTACTTGCTAAGTAGTCTTTGAATTCTTTGGAGGCGTACTCGCCTCCATTATCGGACCTTAATAATTTTACTTTTCGTCCAGTCTGATTTTTCACCATAGTTTTTCACTCCTCGAACTTCTGAAATACTTTCGATTTCTACTTCACAATGTATACCCAAACTTTCCTTGAAAAATCATCTATGAAAATAACATAGTACCTAGTACCCCCAATAGATGCTACTGGCGGAAGCCCCCATACATCCGTGTGTATGAGATCTAGCAAGCCCTTTGTCTTGTGCTGTGATGTAGAGAAAGTTATTCTACGTTGCTTATCCATGATGCAAAATTTACAAAGATCAAGTTTGCAATATTTGAAAGTTATTCTATGTTGCTTATCCATGATGCAAAATTTACAAAGATCAAGTTTGCAATATTTGATATCTGGTAGAGCAATCCTTTTGTCTAAGGCTTGCAGACCTCGCTCACTCATGCGTCCAAGACGCATGTGCCAAAGTCTTGTAATATCCTCCTTTTCTGTTGCTGTTAAAGCATCACCGACAATAATACTTCCTGTCAATTTGTACAACTTTGTTATCCGTTCTCCTTTGAGAATCGTCATGGAGCTTTTAGTAAGTTTGATTCCTCCATCTGCACCAGAAAACTTGTACCCTCGAGCTTCCAAAACTCCCAACGAGAAAAGATTCTTCTTTAAATTTGAAACGTGTCGAACGTTCGTGAGGGTTCGAACCTGTCCATCAAACATCCTCATACGGATGTTGCTGATGCCAACAGTCTTACATACAACATCATTTCCTTTCAGAACAGAGCTTCCGTCATAAGGCTTGTAAGTACTAAACCACTCCCTTTTTGGGCACATGTGGTATGTGCACCCTGAGTTAAGTAACCAAGTATCTGAGTATTTACCTTTTCCTGACTCAGCCGTCAAAACATCACATGAATCCTCATCTGCTTCTTCGACAACCCCGACTTGATCTGACTTTCCACTGGTACTAGCCCTATCAGAATCTTTGTCGCCTTCTCTTTAGCATCTCCTTGTATTTCATATAATTTTTCTTGATGTGCCCTGGTTTCTTGTAAAAGTAGCAAGAGAAATTGTTAGAAACCTCTGAATCCCTTTTGGATCTTCTACTCTTTGATCTTCCCCTCTGACCCTTGAAAAACAATTTTGAGGCATCCTCCGTAGAATATGTCTTCTTCATCAGCTCGTTCTGGAGTATCTATCTGACATCTTATAACTCTAAGGTCTCCTTACCATACATGATGGTGGTCGCCAAGTGATCATAACTTGATGGAAGATAAGAGAGTAACAGAATAGCTTTGCTTTCTTCTAACTTAACCTCTAGAGCTAACAAGTCACTTAAAATTCTATTAAAAGCATTGAGATGTTGTATAATATGTGTACCTTCCTTCATCCGAAGGCTGTATAACTGCCTCTTCATGAAGAGCTTGTTCGACAAACTCTTCGTCATGTAAAGACTCTCCAGCCTACACCAAAGATTAGCAGCTGTCTCCTTGTTCATCACGTTCTAGAGGACCTCATCTGATAGGCACATTATGATTGTCACCTTTTCGCGGAAGTCGATATCGTTCCACTCATCATCCTCCATCTTCGATGGCTTCTTCTCAATACCAAGTAGGGCATTGTGTGTGCCCTCCTTCATGAGTAACGATATTACTCGCATCTTTCACAACTGGAAAGTTGGACTTCCCGTCGAATTTCTCCACCTCAAACTTGGTTATCGTGGTCGTCTTACTTGTCATCGCTCTGATACCAATTATTGTGATCCATCACCGATCAAATAACAGAGAAACACCAAGTTGAAGGCTCGACAGCGAAAGCGAAAGTGTGGGAGATCTACCACTAGCAAGCAATTGAAACTAAAATACCACACAACCAAGAAACACCAGATTTAACGTGGTTCGACAATGTGCCTACGTCCACGGGGAAGAGGGGAGAAATCTTTATTAAAAGCTAAGAAAATATAAGAGTTACAAGAAAATCTCTATCTCACAATTCTCAACGGTAAAAATCTGAATTTCTCTTGAATTCTTAACACCTTTAAAAGGCCACACCAAGGGGTTTATATAGGCACCTAGAATGATCCTAATTCAGTACAAACTCCAAGAACCAAATCAACACCGCTTCAGAGAAATAAGAAACTCGAATCCAAACCTAAATAGGAAACAGAACCGTATGTGAAAACTGCCAGAACCCGACACTAGTTGACTAGGACAAATCACTAGTCAACTAATACCAAGTATTAGCCGACTATACCAAAAACCTAGTCGACTACTGTAATGCAATTTGAGAATCCAACTCTCTTTTTGCAGGGCCTAGTCGACTATATCAAAGTATCAGTCGACTAACCCAAGACCTAGTCGACTAATAAGACCTATTAGTCGACTAATAACATGCACAATGTTTGTACATGTCCGTGCTTGATTTGTGAAGCTTGTAACACCTCCACCTCAACCTGAATTCTTCTCTAATGAATATGAGGCACTCCAAATACTAACAATTTTATGTTTTACATTTGAATTAATATTCTGTTCACATTATGTATTTCTTCATAAATTTTGGTTGTCACCTTGTTGTTTTCCATTTCTGCTTCACAAAATAATAGCTAGTGGACTATTGTCCCCAATCTATAACCAAGACCTCAACATACCAGTCAAGTCATTTATCTCAATAGCTAGAGTATTGGAGCAAAAGTTATCCAGGAGTAAAGATCGATGTGATAAGACAGCTAGGATTGTAGGGGCTTAGTAGGCATGGGTTCTTGCTGAACAGAATATTGTGAGACAAGGGGAGTAACTCCTAAGGTGAAGAAGTGCAACAATTTTGTGACCCAAGTCAGCTTACCTCCCCAACAACACATTGAAAGATGAAAATGTACAAGTTTTTATGTTGGCTTTTTCTACGTTAAACTATAATACAGTCATCAAATTGCAAAATACATAGTAAGCAATCGAAATAATAAAGGGGTGGAAAGGAAAGGAAAGGTACCTGCACTGGTGACATGTCTTGCCTTGATTTGATCATATATACGTCTTCCATCCTTATCATAACCATCCATAAAGAGTGTCCACCTGGTTTCACAGGTTCCCAATAGCGCAGCATGTTCATCTGTATAAACTTCTTCCTTATCACCTTGCACAACAAATGGCAAACCATTTCTCACTGAGCTTTCTTTCTCTTTCGCACAGAATTCTGCATAGCTGACCGGACTAGCATTTTGCAACCTAAAGTGTAATTCTTTAGTTTACATACATTTCAGAAGATGAAATCCTTTGAAGGAAATTAATGGTAAAGCATTCTGGAAAAGGAAAAGAAGAAAAAGGAAACCATGTATGTAGCGAGCATAACAAGAAGAGGTCATATTCCCTTTCTGTTGGTAAAGGGGGACAAAGGAAATACATAATGTAACTGTAATGTAACAAAGAGAAATAGAAATCAGAAGAAGAAGAAGAATGGATGACCTAGAAGAGCGCCTAGGAGGCAGCTGCTTGTCAGGGAGAGGGGGGAGCGTTTTATGAGAATGATGGGCCTGGCCGCGCCTGCCATTGGCATTGCTCAATTCAGATTTGAGGCTGAGTGAGAGATCGATAATTCCAAGCTTCTGAATCCTCTCAAGATTCTCCTTGATCCTCTCCTCCCGAACTTTTTCGTACTCGTAGCATCCCAAACCCAAACCCTTTCCATTGTCTTTCTCCTTGTCAATTCCAACCACAACAACACTACTATTAGTGTCTGCTGCTTCTTCCTTCGCCTTTGTCCACCTGGGACTCGCAGCCGCCGCCACTGCTCTCTTCCTCTTCCTCTTCGTCATACCTCAATTTTCCTTTCTGCTTCTCTCCCCTCGTTTTTTTCCCCTTTTTTCTTGGTCTCTTTCTACTTTCCTCTTCTTTTCTAGGTTTATCATTATTTATTTAGGATTATTATTATTATTATTATTAAAAATTGAAAATATTTGAAAAGAAGCGGAAACGGATGAGGCGCTGGCGCTGCTGAATCCGAATCTGACGAATTGAATTGATAAATGTTCTGATGGACAGCTGTAAAGTAGTAGATCCTCTCTACTGTCTACTCTTCCGTCTTGTTTCCCAGCTCCAAATAAGACCATAAATACTTACTCATTCTTATTCAGGACTTTTTCTGTGTATATAGTATATCAGTATTAGTGTACCGTCTTTTTATTTGCATAATAAATACTCCTAACACATAAATCTTTGTATTTTGACACCTCCTCAAAATTGCTTCAAAATAGTATCATGTACATGTAAGATACCACATCATTCGGACCTTAACCTTATTAAACTTTGTCATTTGTCATTTTTCTCAAAAAAAAAAAAAAATCTGAGTTCAAACTCAAACAATCAGAAGGGGTGTTTCTCAAAAAATCCATCTTCTTCCTTGGCCTTCACCATAATATCATGCCTTCAAGGCTCAAATTTTGAGCGGATCAAATCCAACAATTTCTACCCAAAATAAAATTAGAAACTAAAAATAAAATTTCATATTTCTTCGGGAAATATTTTTTTAAAAAAATTTTTGAAACTTAATTAAAAAAACCCTAAAAATTTTAATTATAAAAATCGGCATCTAACAGGCCATGTAGTCGTTGAGCGGTTTCGCCTCGCCTACGTGGCGCCAGAGCACCGCGCGGTGGGATTTTTTTGGTTCGGGGTTAGCGAACTTGGACGCAAAGTTGTAACAATCTTAGATCCAGGTTTGGGCGAACCTGGACCTAAAATTTACTGAAATGACTCCGGGTTTCTAAAGGGCCTTTATATGGTTCCCAATAAGTTCTTTTACTAACTTTTTTACTCTCTCTCCCGACCCCGACCCCGACCATCTACCCCGGCAGCTTACCCTGCACCTGATCCTGACATGTCCATCCCATCTCCATCTCTCTCTCTCTCTCTCTCTCTCTCTCTCTCTCTCTCTCTCTCTCCCCCTCTCCCTCTCTCCCCCCCCCCTCCCTCCCTCCCTCTCTCCTGTGTATAACACCTTTGGTTATTAAATCCCACGTTATTATTGTTAAACTTTAATTAATAAGATTATACAGGAATTGAGGTGATGATCTAATTATTTGATGTGTAATGAGTTTAAGAAAATTTATTGGAGAAATTTTGAAGTAGAATAAATTGAATAATTATAACATATAGGAAAATATGTGAATATATATATATATGGGAAGCATTTATTGGGCATGGGGAATAGGTGGGAAATAGAGAGAGTTGGTGGGCGAAATTTATAAAGAGGAGAGGGAATAAGATCTCTCTCCCCCCTCTCCCTCACACACTTCTTTCTCTCCCCTCTCTCTTTTGCTTTTTTTTTTTTTTGCCTATCAGCACTGCCCCCCGCCAATGGCAACGACATGGGGTGCAACAACCCCCCCCCCCCCTCTATCTCTCCCCCCCCCCCCCCCCCCCTCTCTCTTTCTCTTCTTGGGCTCCGGTGGTAGCAAGGGCGCCCAGAACTGCACGTGGGCGAAGCAGCATCGGCAAGCAACCAGTGGCGGGCCATGCCCGGTGACCAGTGACGTGGGGAGGCAATGCGTTTGTGCGTTGTCATTGCTACTGATGGGTTAAGAAACCCATAATGGGTTATTAAAGCTGGGTTTCAAAACAAACCCGAACCATTATGAACCTGACCCGACTTGTATGCTTTTAACGAATGTACAATTTTTTTAGCCCCATCATGGATTAAATAATTATTTTTGAGGCCCTAAAAAATTATCAGTAGCCCTAAATATTTTTAGATATTATGTATCTAATCCCGTTTCATATTTTGTGGGTATTCGGGCGATATCTTGGACATCTGGACTCTGATTCGCATAATTCTGGAATCGTTGGTGTAACCCCCTGCTCCTGATGTACGTATCACAGTATCAGTACGCGATACGGCGTATATTATTGATTTGACCTCCGTGATAGTCCGATTGAGCCGATTTCAGTTTCAAAAATTATTTTCTAATATTTTAGATTTTTCAGGATTTTCTGGAATTTTTCTGGATTATTTTGAAAAATCTCCGTAGGCGGTGTCGACCGATACCGATAATCGGCTTTACGATTTTTATTTCACAAACGGAGTACAATTTTGAGAATTCGCCTTCACCATGTATCTTAGAATCGTGTTATCTACGTTAGAGTATTTTTGGTCTTTTTCCAAATTTATCGAAAATCCGGCCAAACCGGTGTCGCCCGGTACCGGCGACATATTTCAGGATTTTTAACTTGAAAACCGGACAATATTTCTAGAATCCGATTTCACATTACTCTTTAGCAGAATATTTACTATTTTTCATAATTTTTGGGAACTGTTCGGGACTAGTCAAATTTGACCACATTAAAATAATATTAATTTAATCTTTTTCTTTTCTTTCTTTTCTTTCTTTCTTCTTCTCTTCCAATCAACTCCTTTCTTCTCCCCCAAGCCAACGACCCATTCCCACTGCCTTTGACTCTCCAACCGCCTCAGCTCCTCTCCCTCCATTTAAAATCTCCCTTCCTCTCTCTTAATTCCAAATTCCTCTCTCTCTTCCCTAACTCTCTCTCTCTACTTTCTCTCTCTAATCTCCCTCTCTTCCACACTCTCTTTCTCTCTCCCTGCAGTAGACCGCCGCCGGCCTTACTGCCGGCGGGCCCCGGTGGCCGGCGCGCCACCGGGCTTCACCCCCGCCTCCGGCCACGCGGCCGGTGGCCGGCCGCCGCCGCGCCCAGCCGGCCGGCGCCCCCTCCTCCTCCTTCTCTTCTTCTTCTTCCCCTTTCTTTTCTTTTCTTTTCTTTTCTTTTTCTTCTCCTGCCATTTTCCCCCTCACTCACTCTCTCTCCTTCCATCTCTCCTTCTCTCTCCCCTCTCTCTCTCTCCGGTCGGAGCCGGGACCGCCACCGGCCGGCCATCCGGTGCCGCCGGCCAGCGGAGCTGGCCGGCCGGCCCGCGCAGCACAGCAGCAGCAAGCTGCTGCTACTGCTTTTCCCCTTGTTGGGTTTGGGTAAACCCCAAACCCAATAACCCTTGTTGGGTTAATCAAACCCGTTACCCATTAACCCGTTTCTCTTAAGTGAAATGGGTTTGGGTTTGGATCTAAACCCAACCCGTTAACCCGTCTACCCGCATCCAATAAAGAAAGGTAATCTTGCAGAAAACCCCCTGCGTCTATTTATTAATTGCATTTAAATATTTTTATTACATATTTAATTCTATTTGTTATGATTTAGTATTCGGGCGATATCGGGAGCATCCGGACTCCGATTTGGACGATTCTGGATCCGTTGCGATTGTGGGAAAGAGAGCTACCTTCCTGTGGATAGTTTGTGAGTGTTTTTATTTATAAATTGTCTTTTTAGTATATTAATTGATCTTAGTTGCTTTATTTAAATAAAACATGATACCGGTTAAATAAACTGTAGACAATATTAAAACATTGTCATCATCACTGTACTTAGAATATGCCTGATACCTAATAGACGTAAAGTGTGACACTGGATGCCTATTAGGTCCTGTTCATGTACCACTGACATCCGGGCCAATATTTCACCATAGTCTTGGACACTATTATTTCATGTATTATATCACAGTTAGATAACGATCGTCACATGTATATTGATCCACGTTACCCGATGACACTACATTGTCACTAGATAGGAATTGATCCACAGTACTTGATGACACTACACTGTCAATAGACATGAATGCTGGACACCGTTAATTCATGCACTGGTATCATCATGACACGGACACTGTAATTCACTGGACACGGTATTACATTATACACTGACCACTGGTATGACATGTACTATCATAGAGATATTATACGGAGTATCGCTACACATATATGTTCCACTGGTACACGGATATACGCATTTCATATTATTGTTCTCATCATTACATGGATGCTCGGTACGCAGTTATGTCATGTTTACATATGACTGTTATACATGCATGCATGGTTACTATATGCTTGTCATGTGGATCACCGTTCATATTGCATGTCATACTCATGTATTCTTGTCATATGGATCCCCGTGCATATTACATGTATTATTGTTCCATGGTACCGTATTCATATTATATGATTGTTTCCTATTACTGATATGGATATTCCTGTTACTGGACATGAGAGCTGTTGATATGCGATATGTGGAATCCTACATCGATTGTTCCCGTTTCCCGTTATATTGTTCCCGTTATATTGTTCCCGTTTCCCGTAATATTGTTCTATGCTATCAACAGAGCTCAGGTCCTGTTATCATGTTACCCGTATCATGTACTATATTTGTTCTTGTTACACTGTATACTTGACATATCAGATAATAATGATAACTTAGGTATGGGGGAGACTTGACAGTTGATTAGATCTTGTCGGGTGGATGTCTGGATCCATTGTTTGTCCCACTGTAGGGACGGGGTAGTGCTGGCTACCGTCTGTTACTCATGAGCATCCCGTTATTGTTTTAGCTTATTGAGATTCTCGTTACATGTTACAGCTCTAGCAGGCTGGCCCTGGTCTCAGCAGCCAGGGGTCTGTTTAAGGCCGTTGTCCCGGGTATGCACGGGATACACCCACCCGATAAGAGCTCCTCGACCATGGGTTTCCAATTAACATAATAAAATAGTATACACAATAGTGACGTCAGGAACACTTGTTATTTGGTCACTCTCTCGTCTGGATAATGGTACCCGTAGGCCATGTCCGGATGGGCTCGACTGGAGTACGGGCTCCAGTATGAACTGCCAGTAGTATGGGACACTGGAAGAGATTGACTAAAATACCAGGTGGTACTGATTGCTACTATTGTATAAATGACATGACTTGCCTGATACATGTATGCTATCTTGTTACTGTTCATGATACTTTATCCGATATTATGTTACCTGTATCCTTGTTACTTTACCTGGTACATGTTACACTGTTTATAGTGACATACTACGCATGTTCTGCATTGCATATATTCTGTTTTCTGTATAGCAGATACCATACTGTAGATGCATAACACAGTCTTATGGTTATAATGCATATGCCCATCTGCATGTTCACTTCTATCATGTTCATTTCTATCACGTCACCATTTATTCTATAGACTGGATACGACTATAGACATGACCCGATGATCACCGGCTAGGTAGTGATAGTATTAAAAGCTAACCTGTTGATAGATTTCTACTGCTTATATGTTTATATATTTCCACTACTTCTTATATGCTTAGTATATGGTATCCCTAGTTCACATCATGTATTACATATTATTATCGCGCTTGTATTACTATTGTATATATTACTGCCTCCTTCATTTTACCACTCACTAGGTCGCTTTCTGACGACTCTGGGTTTGCGTGCCCAGGTTGGAGATCCGAGTTACCGTAGTAGCAGAGAGTGCCTTGGAGTGGCCTAGGAGATTCCTCATCGAGATCATTCATAAGTATCTTGTTGAGTTATTTCTGTTATCTTATTTGTCCTCATTTTTCATATCTGTTATGATCGCCGACCTCTTTCTGCAGGTATTCTTGTACTTCTTTCATGCTGAAACTCATGTCTCTATGGAGGTTATGTATTGTACTGAGGCTTAACGTACGCGTGAGCGTGTTTTCACCTCGCGTATGTACGTCACCATAACGTCTCCGTACCTGCGGGATCGGGACGTTACAGTTGGATTTATGGAGATGAGAGTTATACATCCATAGTGTTGATACATGGTATTATGTGTTCAGAGAATCGACAGACCAAGAGATAGGTAGAGTCTCTCCCTAGTTTTAATTAAAAGATATGATTCGTGTATTGATTCCTATAAAATGATGACTTTAAACAGAGGAAAATTTATAGTAAATTTATGTGATATCAGAACTGTTGTGCAAGTTAGTAACTGTGATTAATAATTATGTAATAGTTGATTAACATCGGTTATAACTAATGGTCAATGTGATAAAAGAAGAAATGGTAATGGATCGTAAATATTAACTAATTGATAAGAGATGAATGAAAATCCTCTAAGATAAAAGATTACTCGTGATATTTAGAGCTATGAAATTAGGAATGTGGGGCCGATCGTGTTGAGATTGGTATAAGTAGAAGCTGAAGTTAATATCGAGACAGAATCAATTAAAAGAAAGTTATATGTCAATTATTATTACTGTCACTAAAAGTAGTGATTTTTGAAATATATGAAAATGGTTGTGTGTGTGTGATGGATACTGTAGTTAGTATGTATAAAATTCTAAAATAAATTAATTGGTAATTGGTGTGTTTGTGAATGTTAATACTAGTGAGTGGGGAATAAGGTGATCGAAACTTTATTACTAGCAATGATTATAGATTTAGAATGTGTTGATAAAAAGTATACAATATTATGAGTAACATACATAAGAAATACACGTAAATGGAAGTTGAATGTGGACGTAATCATGATGATGCTTATCGTGTTAATTGTTGTGCTTTCGTATCATGTTACATATTAATACTATATCTCTAAAGATTAGGACTCACGTGGAATGAATTGAGTACATAACTAGTGGTGACTAACAACGTACATGTGTATATGTAATGATTATTTACTACAATAATGTATATCAAGTGCATAATATTGATGTGGTTGATTATCAGATGAAGGAACTGGGTGAAACCAGTGGTGGAAGAAGACAATGTATTGGATAATTGGAGGAAGAGATCGGTGGAACCGGTGGTGAAAGAAGACAGTGTATTTGTATAAATCTTAAGTGTGTGGGTGGTGTTAATTGTGATATTGTTTATGTGAGGAAGGGGAGACGAATAATGTATGTTGATTATGTATGTTGGGTAATCGGTGTATCATCAGGAGTGTGAATAATGTATAAGTTTGTGACATATGGTATATGAATGTGATTGTTGTGATATCTGGTATATTGATGTGGGCGTTTGTGACACCTAGTATATGGATATGGTTGTTGTGTGTTTTATCATGTATGGACATTCGATTATAATTGGATACTACCTTGAGAGATATGTGATATTTGCATGTTTTGCATTTCATATGCATATAGAAAGAATAATAATAAACTATAAACCAATATAAAAGTAAGATTGAATGCTCCGAGAGATGTGATTGTATCCGTGAGTCATACATAAAATAAGAAGGTGTTATGAACTGAATATAAGTAATATACTAATATGTATGTGATCGGTGAATCAGTAGGTGAATATAAGAGATAGGCAATCAAGTTAGGAGTTGTATAACCTAAGATATAGTATGTTGAATATCAAGACATGTGTGTCAAGAAGAATGTGAAGAACAAGTATCAGATAATAGAAAGAATAAGTGACCTATTAAGCTGCACTACCAATCATAAGTAGGAAGATAACTGAGATTATTCATGAATTTGTTCAACTGCATCATACTTGATTTGTAATGGTATTTAAATAAAAATTTTGATTTGAATGACTTTAACTCATTGAGCTATCAAGCTCATCCCATTGTTATTAATCCTTTTTTCAGGTTATTGCAAGTATAAAGGCTCAACTTAAGACCTTGCAAGTAGTAAAGAGGATCGAGTAGTATTTTGTTGAACAATTATATATTGATTTTGTTTAGTATTTCTTGTATAAACATGATAAGATTTGAGTATGAGCACGAGTTATATATATATATATATATATATATATATATATATATATATATATATATAATATATATATATATATATATATATATATATATATATATATATATATAAGTTGATCAGAACTTGATATTTGACCTCAGTTCTTGAGGTAATTGATTGAGTCATAACCTGTGCATAGAAAATAGAAGTTTAGAAATAGATTAACAAGTGCTGATTGCTCAATGCTACCACTATAGTAAGTGGCTTTGTGGATCGTGATGCACGAGAAGAGACTGTGATAGAAGCGTTAATAAGTCTTACTTTCTAAGTTACTAGATCCAGTTAAATAGTCCTCCTTTGTTTCTTAAAAAGAAAAAAGAAGTGTTAGTTATGGGAAAAGGAGAAGAAGAAGAAGAAGAAGAAGCTGATGTTGGTGTTTTTGGTGTGTATCTAAACTAAGTTAAAAAGAAAGAAGAATAAAGAAAGAAAAAAAATGTTTCTAACCTAAGAAATAAGAAACAAAGAACTAAAAGAAATATTGTTGGCCCAAAGGTCATTCACCTTAGTTTTGATGATGATTAACTTATGAAAGTTAGTTTGCTAATGATCTTGTGTTTATATAAGTTTCTGATATTTGATCAAGATCTTAGTAGAGATTTGACTTCAACAAGAGATTCACAGTCAAAGTGTTGAAGCAAACAAGTGTTTATTCAAGAGCTCACATTGCAACGATCGCATCTAGCTTTCTTGGATCAAGTTTAGATCGAGTCGTCTTAGATAAGAAAATCTACAAGAAGACTTTGGTTTAGGTTTGTTCAGTTTGTTTAGTTTAGATCTTGTGTAAGGATAACTTAGTTTTGATATACTTAAGTACACACACACTCAAGTTCAATAGTTTTAGTTTCAGTTTAACCGTTTTGAATTTTCAAGAATATAACCTTCGTTTTCATGAATAAATAGAATCAAAAGAAGGTTTACATGATTTATATGTATGTTGAATTTCATCCATATACATTATTATTTCACATTGTCTAAAAACTTATTTTGATGATTCTAATTCATGATTTTAACTTTTGTTTTTATCAAAACATATTTTGGTATTTAATGTCAATAATATAGATATATCATTTCTATGTGTATTAGATTCTATTCATACACACTATGCTTCAAATGTGTTTCAATATCTTGTCTTTGTATTGAGAAATAGTTTTTCATTTTGAAGTCTTCTCAAAAACTCTTGTAGTCAAAAATAAAACGAGTTTTTGAAAACACAGTTTTTGGTTTCTATATCACAAAAACAGTTCAAATTATTTGAAATATGTGTTGAATTTTAGTCACACATATTTGTTCTTTAAATATTTATAAGAACTTATTTTTGTGAATTTTATGTGATTTATAGGATTTTATAGGTATTAAAAGGCCAAGTTTTCAAACCATAAAACCCATTCTGAGCTGTTGGCGGTCGATCGACTGGTCGATTGGACCAGAGCTCGATCGACCGATGTGAACAAACATGCACAAGGCTTTGGCCCTTATGGCTGGTCGACCGCACACCTTTGTGGTCGGTCAACCGTGCAGTCGACCGGCTGGCACTACTCGGCTCTCGGGTGTGCCCGGTCGACCGGGTGATCGACTGTTGGCTCCAACGGCGATCGACCGACAATCGACCGACAGGTCAATTTTGACATATTTTGGACCCCAACGGCTATATTTTCAGACCCCTATAAAAATGGGTCTTTAGGGTTGTTTTTATTAAGATTTTCAAGAGCAATTTTCTTCACTTTCTCAAGTGTTAAGTTTTTAAAAGAGTTTTTGTGTCAAAATTCTCTATCTTTATTTGTTTTCAAGTTTTAGAATCAAAGAAAATCAAATCTTTGAGAATTCTATTTTGTTTTTCATTTTATATATCCATCAAGAAATTTTTTTCAAGTATTTTCTTTGTTGTTTTATTTTCAAACACTTTGATTTATCAGATACTTCAGCCAATCAATTCTAATTCTATCTTTAGGATTTTTGTTATGTGAGAAAATTGTTTGTGATCTTTTGAGATCACCAAGAGAGTGTTTGTGATCACTAAGTGTATTCTTTCTTTGCTTTGTGCTCCCTCTTGTGTAGAGAGAGGACTTGTGTACTCTGGTGTTGAGTTGTAACTCCTCAGTGGAGGTTCTTGTGTGAAATATCCTATAGTGGATAGTTAAATTCCTTCTGCGTGAAGACAGGGACATAGAACAGTGTCTCAAATCTCGAAACATATCCTCTTGTTTGCGTTTGAATCTTTTCTCTCACTTTCAGTTCTCTTTTTATCTTGCATCATTTTTACTTGCTCATATTCATATACATGCTAGATATAGTTTGTGTGGTCACATTTGTGATCAACCAAGAGAGCTTTTAAAACACCTCAACTCTTAATCTAGAGGAATCTAGAGGAGTAGTTTCAGAGCCCTTCACGGGAAATTCGGACTCACTCTTGGTTAAACAATAGTGTGTTCGCAATTAAGTTTTTAATTCCGTATCATTTGTACTAGATTAGCTTGTAACCTATTCACCCCCCTCTAAGTGTACTTTCAATTGGTATCAGAGCCTACACTCCTGATATTCGGTTTAACCACCTAGGTATGAGATCCTCATTGCTAATCTAGTTTGTTTTGCACACATATAGGTTACACACATGGATTTTCTTGCTGCACCCATATATGAAGTTACCAACATCGATATGTGAAAGTTTAAGATGAGTGCATATCTAAAAGCCCTAGGATAGCATATTTATCTTGTCACTACCAAGAAATCATATGTTGATAATGGCAAGCACCTATAGGCCAATACACAAGCCATGGAGGCACTTAGGCACACACTTAATAAAGAACATCTTGATATTGTTTCTCATTGTGATTCTGTTTTTGTGTGGAACACATTGACTTCTCCCAAGGAACAAACGACATACGTTTTGTAGAAGGAATCTAGTAGAGATAAGTCCGACCAAACTTGCTTTATGGTCCAAGGGAATGACTCTCTTGAGGTAATAACTCCCTTGAGGTAATTTCGGACACTCAACTAGATGATTGTGCTTGTTGTTCATGTGATAACAATGCTATGGATACTCATACTTTAAATGAAGAACTATTCATGTTTTGTGAAAACTTGCTTTCAAAGTACAAAGTTTTAAAAAACAAGAGTTTTGATTTAAAAAGAGAGAATGAGAATTTTTTTCTAAACTTGATTTGATTTTGCAAGAAAGAATTGAGATTTCAAATGAGAGGGACTCATTGAAAATTCAACTTGACCTTGCCTTAATAGAAAATAAAATTTTAAAAAGTAAAAATGATTTTGATCATGTTTTAAAGAAAAATAAGGTTTTGTCTTCAAAACTAAATTTTGTTTTAAAGAGAATGATGTTTTGAAAAATAAATTGTTTTGATTTCAAAAGAATTAGAGTGCATTTCTTTAGAAAATATTTCATTGAAAAATAATTTTACTTCCCATTCTTATCATGCTTATGTTGATACATCTCCTAGTGATAAGAATGCATGCTCCACTTCTTCTTCAATTATTGAAAATGATATTTGTGTTTTGAAGAAGAATGTAGATTGTTTGGGCTCCACTTTGAGCCAATGTGCCATGAACCACACAAGATTATGTTTTCCATTAATTTTGCAAAGGGAAAAACTTACAACAAGGGTCGACGAGCTAAATTATAAGTAACACAAAAGATTACAAGTAGATCTCCTCTGAGATTCTGGAGAAGTGTGCCGATAGGAGTCTGGTCAGCGCGTGACCACTTTGTCCCTTTGACGATGCGATCGATGGGATTCCTTTCTCGCCTGGTTCGGGGAATCGGAGAACAGAAGGTTGGTAAAACCCTCTTATTACTTCTCAAACTGCCTCCACTTGGGAATTCCTTCTCGCATGGTTTCGGAGATTCCTTGAGAGGGAGGAAGGTCTTAGGGTATTAGCACCCTGATTAGAGAAGTAGTTCTCTGAATTCTTGGAAACAAGAGAATAGATCTCTGTTTAGCCGTCTCTTTCCTCTGTTTTTTTTAGCCTCTCTCTCTGTGCGTCTCTCTCTGTGTTTTTCAGCCTCTGGTGGGCTATTTATAGGGAGAGCAGGGGTAAAATTGCCTTTTATAAAATCTGAAAATAGATTTAGTCAATCTGTTTAAATCTGGAAGGTAGCCTTGCCGCGAGGCTAGAATCAGCTTCTACGAAGCTAGGAATAGCAGGTAGCGTCGATCTCTGATCTGTTTTGATTCTTTCCAAATAACTGAAAGATCTCCCCTGATCCTCTTACTTGTTTTAGGAGAGTCAAGCGATTATGGCAAACAACTGCCATATTTGATCTCAGATTTGATCTTGAATAGATTTGATCTTATCTGGTGATTTTATTTGGTCAAAGGTGACCATGAAAGACCCGCAGTGGAGCTGCCGTGTCGAGCTCACAGCGGAGCTGGAAGGAGCATCTGGCGAAGTCAGAAGAAAGCTCTTCAGCGGAGCTGGATAAACATCTGTGCTGAAGCTACCGAACATCCTTCTGCGCGGTTGCGTATGACTTCGAGCGAAGCTAACTCTCTGCGGAGTTAACTGAGCGTTTCAGGCGAAGCTGTAAGTTAGCTCACTGATAGAGCTTTGAACAGCTTCAAGGCGAAGTTGGACAAACTTAGCCTCTCAGGTGAGGCTATCCCCTCGGGCTCATGAATTATCAAAACTAGACTATAATAGTACATCTAATGGGTACAAATAAGCGTTCAAGCTCAAACATATAAAATTTATTTGTGGCCCACTATATGTACAAGTATAAATCCTAATCTTAATGAAAACTAACATTTAAACATATATTCAAATCATGAAGCATCAAAAACAAAGGTCATAAACATCCATATGATCATTATGTATATGCATGTGCATTAGATCTAGACATACATATTAGTTAAAAATAAGGTGAGAACACATAGATATAGATCCATATTAAACATGGGTGTCTCAAATAACTAACATGTATATCACTAATCTAATTCACATGGCATAATCATAATAACCTATAACCATCAAAACATGATATAAACAATGATATGAAAGCATGTAAATATAAATGGGAGTTAGAGATCGATACCAAAACCAATGAGGGCACTTCTCTAGTTCTCCAAACCAAGGTGGTCCTCCCACCAAAACTTTCCTTGAAAGTGATGCATCCAAATAGTCCTCATGAAGCTCGGAACGCATCCACCTCAAAGCACCATAACTCTTACGTCATGCGAGAGCCCACACCTACATCAAATACAATAGGGGTGGTCTTTGGTACCCATACTCTTTTGGGTCCATGGGGGTTAGTACCTTTTCTAACCCAATTTATTTGCTAAATTAATATCATGTATACGATCATAGCAAAATTTAGCAAGGTGGCCTTTACGTCCACAATGTGTACAAGTGTACACATGAGCATACATGTGATGGGTGTGTATGTGAGGAGCATGTGTATGCCGTGGAGGGTGTGCATGCAAAGATAGAACTTGTTTCTTTCGAAACAAGGATTCCAAACGTGTATGACTCACAACACAATGGCTCAAAGTGGAGCCCAAACAATCCGTATTCTTCTTAAGCAACTTTATATCTTTTTCAATTAGAGAAGAAGTGGAGCATGCAATAGGTGAACTAAGTGAAACTATCCTAGCATGGCAAACATGTGAATCCATATTATTTTGCAAAGATTCATTTTTCTTTAAACAAACATCTAAATCATTTGAAATAGAAATTATTTTGTTTTTCAAAGAATCATTCTCTTTTACTACAAAATCAACTTTTGAAGACAATTTTTCATTTTTCTTCAAAATTATTTCACAATCATTTTTATTTTTCAAAAATTCATTTTCTTTTAGGGCAAGTTCAAGCTTAGATTTCAATGAATCCCTATCATTAGAAATCTCCACCTTCTCTTGCAAAACTAAATCAAGTCTTGAACACAAAACCTTGTTTTCTTCTTTTAGTTCAAAATTTTTTTTTTCAACAAATTATATTTTCTAATAATTTTCACATACAATGGATAGTTCTTCATTCAAGGTATTGGCATCAACATATTCATTTGAAGAACTAGCACTATCATCACAATCTAATTGAGATTCCGAATGTACCTCAAGGGAGTCATTCCCTTGGATCATGAAGCATTGTGACTCGGATTCTCCGCTAGATTCCTCCTCCGGTTGAATTGGCAATTGAAGCTTGGAAGTGGTCAACTTGTTCCACACTGCAAAGGCGGAATCAAAGTTAGAAATAAGCATAAGATAATCTTTGTTAAGCGTGCTTCTAATTGCCTCAAGGGCTTGTGCATTGGCCCCTATATGATTGCGGTTACCAAGATAGCATTTCTTGGTAGCGGCAAGGAAAAACATGCAAACCTAGGGTTTTCAAGTACATGGACATCCTAAATTTTCATGTGTCAATGTTGGAAACATCAAACATGGGAGGTGACAAGCAATCCATGAGTGTGTGCAAACAAATAATGTGCAAATGCAAATGATAGATTAGCAAATCAAGATCACACTCCTAGGTGGTTAAACTAAATATCAGGAGCATAGGCTCTGATACCAATTGTAAGTACACCTAGAGGGGGGGTGAATAGGTGTACCGCTAATCTAATGAACTAAATGCGAAAATTAAAACTAATTTGCAACAACACTTAGTGCAACCAACGAGTGTAGCCGAATTCCCCGTGAAAGGCTCTGGACTAACTCCTCTTGATTCCTCTGAATAAGAGTTGAGGCGCTATATGGAGCTCTCGTGGTTAAGCACAAGTGAGGCACACAAGCAAACACAACCAAGCATATAGGAATAAGCAATATGAATCAATGCAAGGTACAACACAAGCATATAAATGATATGGCAAAATGAATGATGCAATGCACAAAGGTAAAGAGAGAGAGTTGAGAGTCAATTGATCAAACGCAAACAAGAAGATGTGTTTCGAGGTTTGAGCACCGAGCTCTACGTCCCCGCCTTCACCGAGAAGGATTTTCAATCCACTAGGAGTACCGAACTCCTCTCTCAACCAATACAACCTCCACCGAGGCAATACAAATGGTCTACCGAAGACCGGAGTACCGAACTCCACCAATACAACCTCCACCGAGGCAATACAAAAGGTCTACCGAAGATCGGAGTACCGAACTCCACCAATCCAACAAATACAACCTCCATCGAGGCAAACACCAATCCAACTCCACCTCACACAAGAGGGAGTAAATCACAACTGTAATACCCCGTTTCCGTAATACGTACTAAGTTGCGTATTCTGATATCCGATCGTATTTTTTCGATTTACTTCCCGTATTTGACCAATTTCAATTTCAAATATCATTTTCTAATATATTAGATTTTTGGTGAATTTCTGGAATTTTCTAGAATTAAAATGAATTTCTTCAAAACCGGTGTCGACCAGTATCGCTGATCGATTCCTGGATTTTTAATTCCCAAACAGTTAGGAATTTCAAGAAAATCTTTTAAACATTATTTCTTAGAATGACATTTCTTATCTAAATACTTTTTCTGAGAATTTTATAAATTTATGAAAATTCCAACGGAGTCAGTAGGTAACTGATTCCGGGATTTTTAGTTTTAAAACTATAAAGTATTTCTTCAAACGGATTTCACTATACGTCTTCTTATATTATTCTTGATTTTTGGTAAAATTTACGAGTCGTTCCGAGATACTTGAATTTCGGACGATTTCGGTATTTTCCGAAATGTTTTCCCACTTTCTTGACTTGAACCTAGGAATCCGTGTTCCGGTATTTTCATTTTCCAAGACCAAGAAAATCTCTTCATTTATCAATTCTTTTCTTTTTCCTTTTCCCTATTTTCTTTTCCTTCCTTCACAACCACAAAAAAATTCCATTTTCCAAATTTCCATTTTCTTCCAAAAAATTCCATCTCCCCTTTTCCCTATTTTCTTTTCCTTCCTTCACAACCACAAAAAATTCCATTTCCAAATTCCATTTTCTTCCAAAAAATTCCATCTCCACACATTCTCACCAACCTCCCTCATTTAATACATCTCTCTCTCTCTTTCTCATGGCCGGCCACCATTGGCCAAGGGAGACACCTCATCTCCCCTATTTTTGCACAAAACCCCTCTCAATTTCTTTATTTGCATTCCCTTTACAAAAATCAAAACCTATATAAATCCTTTCCTTTACAAATCTTTTCTCTTTTCTTCACTTCACCAAGAAATTAACCTTCACCATTTTCTTCTCCATCTCAAACCCTAACTCCAAAACACCACAAGGTCTTCATCTCCTTTTCAAGCAACGACTGCTTTTGGATTGTGATCGTCCGTAGTATCGCCGTGGAATCATTTGGTGATATTTATCGACACGATCTTTTCGGAACTCGTCAAGCCTCGATTTAACCGTTCAAAGTGAGTATCTTTACTCACCAAGACTAGACAACTTTCTTGTTTACTTGTGTTGATCTTTCATGTACACTTGTGCCATAAAAATCGTATTTTTAGTCCATCAAACAATCACCATAAAATCTGTTCTGTATCCTGTTTTCCCAGAATTAGTCGACTTGACCTAGAGACTAGTCGACTAACCCAATTGTTCTGAAACGTGACTTTTTCTGATTTCACAGTTTTAGTCGACTAAACCATATTACCAGTCGACTAGACCCCCTAGTCGACTACCTTTTTAGCCTAGTCGACTAATCTTTCTTTGGACCAGAAAACACCAACTCTCGGCCCTAGTCGACCTAGCTTAGATATTAGTCGACTTGAGACCCCTAGTCGACTACTATTTTCACCTAGTCGACTAATATTTCCTGGAATAAATCCTAACTTTCTGTATCACAGTTTTAGTCGACTTAGCCCCTATTAGTCGACTTAGGTATCTGTTAGTCGACTATACATTTCACTCTAGTCGACTAACTTTCCTGAAACAGAAACCCAACTCTCTGTTTCCCAGTTTTAGTCGACTAATTCAGACTGTTAGTCGACTTAAGACCCCTATTAGTCGACTAACCCCTCCACCTAGTCGACTAATTCTGACTGTTTGACTTGGTTGATTCTATTCTGAATTTGGATCTTATTGTTGATACACGTGTGGCATATTATTCTTGTTCTTGCTTCTTAACTGATACTACATGACATGTTACTTGATAGACATTATCTCATACTGTTTCATGACTTGTTATTACATATCATAGCTCCATAATTTGTTAAAATGTGAATATCACCACTTATCATGCCATCACTTGAACCAAGCATGATACACTTGACTTTTGCATAAAATGGACCAACTTACACATGGGTCGGGGGAAAACATGCGGATATCGATATGTGTTCGTGTTTACAGTGGCTTTTAGGAATGTTGTGCAACTCATGTTCCGGTCTGACCTGTGGGCCTCCAGGGGACCGAGGGGAGTGCTTGCTCCCTCTATTACTGGTACCATCATGATAAGGGCATACATAAGTCCCTCCTGAATGGCCTAGCGGCTGGCTTCCGTCACCAAGCAACGGAACAATCCTGGACCGTTATCCCGGGCATGTACGGGATCCACTGTAAACATAGTTCGTCGATACAACCGCTGATTTCCAATAACAACCTTGTTTACTAGGATATGGATCTATGTGCCCTGGGACGCTGGGTCACATAGCTAGATATCACAGTAAGACAAGTAATAATAATAAGACGTTAATTGTAGATTATTGTATTATGATCTTATCTCTTCATGCTTTTCATACTTATTAGTTGATATTCTTTATACCTGTTTCATCTTTTCTTATTCATGTCCCTTAGCCACTTGGCTATAGTTTGTTATCGTTATATGTCTTGATTCCTTGGATTTGCATATTCAGATTCTGAGGCTTGGAACGAAGTGGAGCCATCCACAGAGGACCAAGTGTATCTGAGTGAACAGGCTGATCAGATCTAGTTCCCTCGTGCCAGACTCTTCCTTTTGGCTCACGAGTCTCCATCTCATACGTGAGCATCTTGTGTATATCCTTGTATATGTTCTTTTGGACTTGGTTGTGAAAACAAAACACTTGTAAAGTGCAACAGTTAACATAACCCGTATAACTTTGTATTAGTACTTTTATAGTTGGCATATGAATATACCACGCCTTGTGTTGTACTCTGATTCTTGTTGTACTTTTATGCTTAGCGTATATACGTGGGGGCATTTTCTGACCTACGTATATACGTCGCAGTGACGTCCCCGTATCCGTGGAACCGGGGCGTTACAGGTTGGTATCAGAGCCTAGGCTCTCAAACCTAAAGTACAATCAAGTGGCAAATTCTAGTAATTTGCTTATGCCAACTACAATGTACAAAGTTATGGAGTCCTTCTTGCTTCCTTCATTGATCAATTCCTTCGTATTCTAAACTCCTTTCAATTGTTTCCAATTCAGTTATCATTCGGTATGGAGAGACGATCGGGCCGTAACAATATCGGGCAAGTCCCGAATGGACCCGTAGGAGGAGAGAATGCTGATATCCTGAAGGTCATTCAGACCATGCTGGAAACCAGCAACAGCAGATGGAAAATCAGCAGCAGCAGACCGAGCTCCTTAGACAAGAGTTAGCAGCCCCGAAGGAACAGAAGCCCGGGAATGTATCGGACTTCAGAAGACTACAGCCTGCTATATTCACGGGGAGCGAGAAACCATTGGAGGCGGAGCAATGGTTGACGGACACGACAGACCTACTGAATGCAGCCCGTGTCCCGAAGGAGAACCAAGTTGAGGTAGCAAAGATTCAGTTAAAGGATGTTGCGAGAACTTGGTGGCTCGCAGAGGAGGCTAGACTGGAGAAGCCCGTTACTTGGGACGCCTTCTCCAAGAGTTTTTACAGCCGCTTCTTCCCTGCTACGGCACAGAAAGATATGGAGGAACAATTCATCAGGCTCCAGCAGTGGAACAAGTCCGTGGACGAGTATGCCGCGGAGTTTCTTCGACTGAGCCGCTTCGCACCGTATATGGTGACGGACGAGGAGAAGCGAGCGAGCAGGTTTCAGCAGGGTCTACAGATGAAGATTCAGATGTATCTGATGCCCCAGCAGCTGAAGACCTATGCAGAGGTTCTCACCATCGCTCGGGAGGTGGAGCGTGGATTTGAGAAGGAGCAAGGGGATCAGATGAGGCAGCAGGTCATGAAGCGGCCATTTGTACCTATGGGAAGAGGGGGCCCGTTCAGAGCAGCGAAGATCCAGATGAGGCAACCTTTCAGGCCAGCTCCTTACCAGACGGCCCAACCTATTGCCTTCTGCAACTACTGTCAGAAACCAGGGCACACTCGACCAAATTGCCGGAGGGCAAATGGGCTGTGCTTGGTGTGTGGATCCAGAGACCATTCCATAGAGGCTTGTCCACACAGGAGAGTGGGGATAACCGGTCAAGCAGTGCCAGCACTTCAAGGACCGAATGGACAGAGGATGCTACCAGGACCACTTGGGCAGAGGAACCAGGGACAGGTGATGAGGAGAGCTCTACCCCTTCCTCCACAGCATGTTGTTCGCCCAGTTCAGAGAGGAGGTAGGACAGCAGCAGGGCGTGGCAGAGGTCAGGCTTACAACCTGACAGCAGAGGAGGCTGAGGCTTCAGAGGAGGTGATTACAGGTAACATCAGAGTACATTCACATCCTGTTCTCGCTCTCTTCGACTCAGGTGCATCCCACTGTTACATCTCAGATAAATTTGTGGCTTTACATTCAATACCTGTTAAGGTTTTAGACCACAAATGGGAGATAAGTACAGGGAATGGGGTAGTCATATCATCTAGAGTGTGTACTGATTGTCCAGTAGAACTGTGTGATAAGACCATGGCCATAGATATGCTCGTACTAGACACCAAAGGGTACGACGTGATCTTAGGCATGACCTGGCTCAGTCAGTACTATGCTGTGATTGATTGTAGGGAGAGGAAGATCAATTTTAGAATTCCACTTCAACCAGAGTTCCAGTTTAATGGAGAAGTGAAGACCACCAAGGGAAAGTCTCAGATTACTTCTTCGGAGGTTCAGAAGCAGAAGGTGCCGGTGTGGGAAGAATTCCCTGAGGTGTTTGCTGAGATTTCAGGACTGCCACCGGAAAGGAAGATTGAGTTCTCCATTGATACAGTTCCAGGAGCAGCTCCGATATCTAAGGCTCCGTACAGGATGGCACCGACGGAGTTAGAGATTCTGAAGAAGCAGCTGCAGGAATACTCGGACAGGGGATTGATTCGGCCGAGTATTTCACCATGGGGAGCTCCAGTACTGTTGGCCAACAAGAAGGATGGTAGTAAGAGACTTTGTATTGATTACAGGGAATTGAACAAGGTCACCATCAAGAACAGGTATCCCCTTCCCAGGATTGATGATCTATTTGATCAGCTTAATGGAGCCTGTGTGTTCTCCAAATTGGATTTACAGTCGGGTTACCACCAGCTGAGGGTGAAGAAGGAGGACATACCGAAGACGGCATTCAGGACCCGATATGGCCACTATGAGTTTCTTGTTATGCCTTTCGGAGTCACTAATGCCCCTGCAGTGTTTATGGACTTGATGAACCGAGTGTTCTCGCCTTTCTTGGATCAGTTTGTTGTTGTTTTCATCGACGACATCTTGATCTATTCAAAGAACAATAGGGAGCATGCTGAACACTTGAGGATTGTGTTGCAGACACTTCAGCAGGAGCAGCTTCATGCCAAGAGAAGTAAGTGTGAATTCTGGCTGGACAGTATAGCATTTCTTGGACATATGGTGTCAGCAGAAGGTATCTCAGTTGATCCGAGCAAAGTCCAGGCAGTAAAGGACTGGCCAGTGCCGAGGACGGTGACGGAGATAAAGAGTTTTCTTGGACTAGCTGGATATTACAGACGCTTCGTCCAGGATTTCTCTCGGATTGCAGCTCCGTTAACCCAGCTCACCCGGAAAGGAGTAAGGTACATTTGGACAGAAGAGTGTGATGCAGCCTTCGAGCAGTTGAAGCAGAAGCTCATT
This sequence comes from Agave tequilana, assembly GCA_038442645.1. NCBI lineage: Eukaryota > Viridiplantae > Streptophyta > Magnoliopsida > Asparagales > Asparagaceae > Agave > Agave tequilana. The sequence goes on along the minus strand of JAVJIF010013370.1, from coordinate 87,949 downwards.
TCAGCTCCTATCTTGAGAACTCCCTCAGGGAGAGGAGGGATGGTCATCTTTAGTGATGCATCAGGTAAAGGCCTAGGATGTGTACTTATGCAACATGATCATGTTATAGCATATGCATCTAGGCAATTGAAGCCTCATGAGAGGAATTATCCAACTCATGACTTGGAGTTGGCGGCAGTGATCTTTGCCTTGAAGGTTTGGAGGCACTATCTTCTGGGAGATAAAGTGCTGATATATACAGATCACAAGAGCCTCAAGTATATCTTTTCACAGAAAGAGTTGAACATGAGGCAGAGGCGGTGGTTGGAACTGATGGCAGACTATGACATTGACTTGCAATATCATCCAGGCAAGGTCAATACAGTTCCAGATGCCCTGAGCAGGATGCCTGAGAACAGAGTGTTAATCCAAATCACTCAACAGAAGGAGTTGATTCAGGACTTTATCAGATTGGACTTGATGGTGGTTCGAGGAGCTGAGAAGACAGGACAGCTTATGACTTTACAGATTCAGTCTTCATTGATAGATGAGATCAAGGAAGCTCAGAAAGAGGATCCCCGATTGCAGACATTCCGAGCTCAGGTAGAGGCTGGATTGAGGACCGATATCTGTATTCGTCCAGATGGAGCCTTGTACTTTGGTAGCAGGCTTTGTGTTCCCCAGGGAGAAGTTAGACAGAAGATTTTGGTAGAGGCACACAGTTCAGCATATTCTATACATCCAGGGGGAAACAAGATGTACCAGGACTTGAAGAAGCACTTTTGGTGGAATGCTATGAAGAGAGAGATAGCTCAGTTTGTAGCTAAGTGCTTGGTGTGCCAGCAGATAAAGATTGAGCATCAGAGATCAGCTGGACTTCTTCATCCTTTGCCAATACCTGAATGGAAGTGGGAACACATCACTATGGACTTTGTCATGGCATTACCTCGTAGTCCCAAAGGTAATAATGCTGTGTGGGTTATCATTGATCGCCTCACCAAGTCAGCTCACTTCATACCATTCAGGGTGGGTCAGACTACAGAGGTTCTGGCAGATAAGTATGTGAAGGAGATAGTTCGTCTGCATGGAGTTCCAGTCAGTATTGTTTCAGATAGAGATACCAGATTCAGATCTCATTTCTGGGAGAGTCTCCAAGAGAGTCTGGGAACTCGTCTGAAGTTCAGTACAGCCTATCATCCTCAGACAGACGGACAATCTGAGAGGACCATCCAGATCCTCGAGGACATGCTTAGAGCCTGCATGATTGAGTTCAGGGGTTCATGGGAAGACCATCTACACTTGGCTGAGTTTTCTTATAACAACAGTTATCAGGCAAGTATTAAGATGGCACCTTTTGAGGCACTGTATGGGAGGAAATGCAGGTCACCGATTTGTTGGGATGAAGTCGGTGAGAGGAGTCTATTGGGGCCAGAGATTCTGATCCAGACCACAGAGAAAGTCAGGATTATCAGAGATCATCTCAGGGCAGCTCAGAGCAGACAGAAGAGCTGGGCAGATTTGCAGAGGAGGCCATTGGAATTCGGAGTTGGAGATCATGTGTTCTTGAAGATTTCACCTACCAAGGGAGTAATCCGGTTCGGCACTCGTGGGAAACTAAGTCCGAGATATATCGGCCCATTCGAGATATTGGATCGGGTGGGAGATGTGTCTTATCGATTGGCGTTGCCGCCATCGTTGGACGGAGTTCATAATGTTTTCCACGTGTCTCAGTTGAGGAGGTATGTTAAGGATGACAGCCATATTTTGGATCACTCCGAGCTGGAACTGCAACCGGACTTATCATATCAGGAGCAGCCGATGGCCATATTGGATAGAAGTGTGAAGACACTGAAGAACAAAGCCATACCTTTAGTGTTGGTATCTTGGAACCGCCATGCGCCAGGAGAGGCCACTTGGGAACGAGAGGACGTCATCCGAGAGCGTTATCCTCAACTCTTCTCATCTTGATTGGTTAGACTCTTTCCTTTTACTCTTTTCTATTGTTATCTTTCTTCCTAGCCTGATCTATCTGTTACCATTCCTGTTACCCTTCACCTTGTGAAATTTCGAGGACGAAATTTTTGTAAGGTGGGTAGATTGTAATACCCCGTTTCCGTAATACGTACTAAGTTGCGTATTCTGATTTCCGATCGTATTTTTTCGATTTACTTCCCGTATTTGACCAATTTCAATTTCAAATATCATTTTCTAATATATTAGATTTTTGGTGAATTTCTGGAATTTTCTAGAATTAAAATGAATTTCTTCAAAACCGGTGTCGACCAGTATCGCTGATCGATTCCTGGATTTTTAATTCCCAAACAGTTAGGAATTTCAAGAAAATCTTTTAGACATTATTTCTTAGAATGACATTTCTTATCTAAATACTTTTTCTGAGAATTTTATAAATTTATGAAAATTCCAACGGAGTCAGTAGGTAACTGATTCCGGGATTTTTAGTTTTAAAACTATAAAGTATTTCTTCAAACGGATTTCACTATACGTCTTCTTATATTATTCTTGATTTTTGGTAAAATTTACGAGTCGTTCCGAGATACTTGAATTTCGGACGATTTCGGTATTTTCCGAAATGTTTTCCCACTTTCTTGACTTGAACCTAGGAATCCGTGTTCCGGTATTTTCATTTTCCAAGACCAAGAAAATCTCTTCATTTATCAATTCTTTTCTTTTTCCTTTTCCCTATTTTCTTTTCCTTCCTTCACAACCACAAAAAAATTCCATTTTCCAAATTTCCATTTTCTTCCAAAAAATTCCATCTCCACACATTCTCACCAACCTCCCTCATTTAATACATCTCTCTCTCTCTCTTTCTCATGGCCGGCCACCATTGGCCAAGGGAGACACCTCATCTCCCCTATTTTTGCACAAAACCCCTCTCAATTTCTTTATTTGCATTCCCTTTACAAAAATCAAAACCTATATAAATCCTTTCCTTTACAAATCTTTTCTCTTTTCTTCACTTCACCAAGAAATTAACCTTCACCATTTTCTTCTCCATCTCAAACCCTAACTCCAAAACACCACAAGGTCTTCATCTCCTTTTCAAGCAACGACTGCTTTTGGATTGTGATCGTCCGTAGTATCGCCGTGGAATCATTTGGTGATATTTATCGACACGATCTTTTCGGAACTCGTCAAGCCTCGATTTAACCGTTCAAAGTGAGTATCTTTACTCACCAAGACTAGACAACTTTCTTGTTTACTTGTGTTGATCTTTCATGTACACTTGTGCCATAAAAATCGTATTTTTAGTCCATCAAACAATCACCATAAAATCTGTTCTGTATCCTGTTTTCCCAGAATTAGTCGACTTGACCTAGAGACTAGTCGACTAACCCAATTGTTCTGAAACGTGACTTTTTCTGATTTCACAGTTTTAGTCGACTAAACCATATTACCAGTCGACTAGACCCCCCTAGTCGACTACCTTTTTAGCCTAGTCGACTAATCTTTCTTTGGACCAGAAAACACCAACTCTCGGCCCTAGTCGACCTAGCTTAGATATTAGTCGACTTGAGACCCCTAGTCGACTACTATTTTCACCTAGTCGACTAATATTTCCTGGAATAAATCCTAACTTTCTGTATCACAGTTTTAGTCGACTTAGCCCCCTATTAGTCGACTTAGGTATCTGTTAGTCGACTATACATTTCACTCTAGTCGACTAACTTTCCTGAAACAGAAACCCAACTCTCTGTTTCCCAGTTTTAGTCGACTAATTCAGACTGTTAGTCGACTTAAGACCCCTATTAGTCGACTAACCCCTCCACCTAGTCGACTAATTCTGACTGTTTGACTTGGTTGATTCTATTCTGAATTTGGATCTTATTGTTGATACACGTGTGGCATATTATTCTTGTTCTTGCTTCTTAACTGATACTACATGACATGTTACTTGATAGACATTATCTCATACTGTTTCATGACTTGTTATTACATATCATAGCTCCATAATTTGTTAAAATGTGAATATCACCACTTATCATGCCATCACTTGAACCAAGCATGATACACTTGACTTTTGCATAAAATGGACCAACTTACACATGGGTCGGGGGAAAACATGCGGATATCGATATGTGTTCGTGTTTACAGTGGCTTTTAGGAATGTTGTGCAACTCATGTTCCGGTCTGACCTGTGGGCCTCCAGGGGACCGAGGGGAGTGCTTGCTCCCTCTATTACTGGTACCATCATGATAAGGGCATACATAAGTCCCTCCTGAATGGCCTAGCGGCTGGCTTCCGTCACCAAGCAACGGAACAATCCTGGACCGTTATCCCGGGCATGTACGGGATCCACTGTAAACATAGTTCGTCGATACAACCGCTGATTTCCAATAACAACCTTGTTTTACTAGGATATGGATCTATGTGCCCTGGGACGCTGGGTCACATAGCTAGATATCACAGTAAGACAAGTAATAATAATAAGACGTTAATTGTAGATTATTGTATTATGATCTTATCTCTTCATGCTTTTCATACTTATTAGTTGATATTCTTTATACCTGTTTCATCTTTTCTTATTCATGTCCCTTAGCCACTTGGCTATAGTTTGTTATCGTTATATGTCTTGATTCCTTGGATTTGCATATTCAGATTCTGAGGCTTGGAACGAAGTGGAGCCATCCACAGAGGACCAAGTGTATCTGAGTGAACAGGCTGATCAGATCTAGTTCCCTCGTGCCAGACTCTTCCTTTTGGCTCACGAGTCTCCATCTCATACGTGAGCATCTTGTGTATATCCTTGTATATGTTCTTTTGGACTTGGTTGTGAAAACAAAACACTTGTAAAGTGCAACAGTTAACATAACCCGTATAACTTTGTATTAGTACTTTTATAGTTGGCATATGAATATACCACGCCTTGTGTTGTACTCTGATTCTTGTTGTACTTTTATGCTTAGCGTATATACGTGGGGGCATTTTCTGACCTACGTATATACGTCGCAGTGACGTCCCCGTATCCGTGGAACCGGGGCGTTACAACAACCTCAATCTCTACCAAAGAGGGAGCAAGCCACCACTCCAATCAACCTCTACCAAAGAGGGATACAACAAATCAAGGAGGGTACAACAAGTGGTATATCTCAACCACAAACCAAATCCTTTTCCCACAAACAAATGATCCTAAATAGATAGGATAGGAGATATAGCTCAAGTATGGAAAACCAAAAGTTTGAAAAATAAAAACTCAAAGAAAAACACTTGGGAAAACACTTTGAAGATGATAGAATTGAAGAACAATACAAATCTCCCAAATTTCTATTTTCTTTGATATTTCCAAACCCTAAAACACAAAACCAAATTTGAAGTTTAAAGCCCAAAAACACTTTGAAAACTTGGAAATAAACTCTGGAGAAGCTCTAATTTTTCTTGCTTAAAAACCTGATCAAAATCCCAAAGGAATGAGGCTTAAATAGCCTCCAACAAAAAACTAGCCGTTAGGCTGACTTTCAGCCTAGGCGGCTGGCGGTCGACCGCCAACGGTCAAAAAAAATGACCGTTGGAAGCCAGCGGTCGACCGGCCGGTCGACTGTAAAAATCCAAAGAGCAAAGCTCTCTGGCCGGTCGACCGCATGGTCGACCGCCCAAGTGCCTGGCCAACGTGCACAGGTGTGTGCACGTCGGTCGACCGTCCCGGTCGACCGGCCCGGTCGACCGCCAGAGCCTGGCAGAAGGCAATCTGGGTCAGAAAATTGGGTTTTAAATAATTCTAATAAATCCTATAAAACTTCTAAAAATCTACAAAAATAGTTTCTAACATTATATATGATATACAAACATGTGTCAAAAATTTCAACACAAATATCAAACATTTTAAACCATTTTTGTGTTATGGAAAAATTACCGAAAACCAAAACCTGTATTTTTCCAAACTTAGTCTTTTCAAATAAACTTTGTCCAAACCTTATCCAAATACAAAAACATGATACTTAAGTATTTTAAAACATGTTGCATATGGACATAGGTCCAATATACATGAAACATATACATATCATTGTTTTTGTCTTTATTTCCAAAAATATGTTTTGTTAAAAATATCAAAACACCAAAACACATGAATAGGTATGTCAAACTAAGTTTGTCTAGGAAGTTAAGCATGCATGTATATAGAATATATCTAATATACACTTAAACAAAGTAAACTTGTATTGATACTATCTATTCATGATAACCAATAACGGTTAAACCAAAAACCGAAAAACCGAATCCAAAACATGAAACGTGTGTGTATTATGAACTTGAGCATATCACACTATCTAATCTTTACACATAGATCTAAAACAAACTAAAAGCTATGGTACCGAAGTCTTCTTGACGAACTCCGTCTTCAAGCCGACTCGATCCAAACCTCCGTGATCCACCGAGCTTGACTCCAACGAGTGCTATATATGATCTTGATGCTCGGGCTCTGGAATCACCACGTCAAAGGTCTTGTTGAAGCAATCACCAACTAATATCTTGATTAAAGATCTGAAACTAAACATCACAAGATTATTAGTAAACATAACTACATGAGTTAATCATCATCAAAACTAGAGTGAAAGGCCACTGGGCCAACAGAGCTAAGACTTGGCTTATGCTGAGCTAGCCCATCATCACTACGCAAGCGAGGCTATCCTTTTCTTAACTGAAATCCATCCTTAAAGTGCAACTGGATCGGATATAAATTGCTTCGCCCAAAGAATTTGACTTAGCGTATCATGCTTGCATTTTCCTTTGATTTACTGCTAACTTGTTTCCAGTTTGCGTTGCAGTGAACTGTGCCGCCAATCTTTTGTCTTGATGAAAGAGACTAGGGACTTGCCTCTTGATCTTCCAGTTGAAACTTTTATCCTAAGCAGGAGGAACAAACTGGAGCAGCTGATGCGTATTCCTAAAAGAGGTTGGCAGTCGCTTATCCGAGATGATTCACTTCGAGAAGGGGCTGGTAGTCGCTTATCCGAGATGATCCACTTCAGGAAAGCGGACGTCACCTGTAAGGTCTCGGATCCTTCCTTTGCCAATTTAAGGAAGATCCAGCTTTCTGGTGGCAACCAATCCTTTGCCAATTTTGATCAAAGAAGATCCAGCTTTCTGATGGCAAAATCTACCATTATGCGAAGGATTATGGCCTTGTGCAGAAGGAAGGCCTTTCGTGTCCAGTTGGTTTGGCTTATCACTAAAGAAGTAGATAAGACAACTTGTATGCCTTTGGAGCAATGATTCGGTTGTACGAAAGGCCACCTTGATGTAGTGTCAATGTATCTTCCCTTTTGAATCAAATAAAATGTTTATTTTTTTATTTTTTATTTTTTGCTATCTGCTTTGTTTCTCTCACTTTTGATTCGAGAACACCTGAAGTGGATCAACTTAGGCAAGTCTTTTCCTTATTAGGAATTAGAACTCTTAGCCGAAGCTAGCACGAAATTTCCACAAAGTTAGAGATGTGCTTTTAGCGGAGCTAAAGCATGTTTCTCAGCGAAGTTATTCAAGTGTCGTGCTAAGTCGCCATCTGGACTCACGGCGGAGTTAGCCCTTAGCGGGGCTGAAGTAACGCTTCTCGGGAAGGCGCTTAGATGCCGTTTCAAATTAATTTGAAATGACTGCCTGCGCTCCATTCGAGGAGGCGAAGTCTTAGGCAATCATTAGCCTATAAAAGCCTGATCGGGCTGAAAGATAAGGCACTACTTCTCTTTGAATTTTCAGAAAACTGCAAATCTCTTTTTCTTCTTTCTCATACGTTTGAAATTTCAAGAACTTCTTCAGTTCTCCAATGGCTCACAAAAGACGAGCAGGAAAAGAGGTAGCAACCTCTACGACGGAAGGACCTTCTCCTCCTCCGGTCATCGAACGACCTATCGCGGGTAAGGATCTTTCCCTCTTTATTCAGAGATTTTATCTCTTCTTGAAGCCAACTTCCGGTTACCCTTGATTAATCCAGAGCGGTCAATCGTGATCCCGTGATCTTAGGGAGTTCAACTCCCTTAATTTCCCTTGATTTCTTAATTTGGGAATTTGAGAACCGAAGGGTCTCTTCTTCAATCGTGATCCTGTTGGATGATAGGATGCAAAGCTAGCCTTAGAAGCGCGGTTGGAAAAGGACCTTAATGCCTTCGAAATAATTTTTAAGCAGCAGTATTCTTCTGGCGAAGTTAGCTCTTGGGGCTCCTTCGCGTTGAGGCCAAGCTTTCAGAGCGAAACTAATACTTAGATATTCTTTCTGCATCCTGTGGTTGCGGAGTTGAGCTTCGGGGCGAAACTAAAAATTAGGCTTGCTTCGCTCGGGGAGCGAAGCTACGCCTTGGCAAAATTATTTTTCATGCCTTAGCTTTCTTCAGTAAATGAACTAATATAGTTTCTTCTTGTCTTTCCAGTGCACTATACTCTTGGTCCTCTGAACAGTCTCTTTGAAACAGCCAGGGGGCTGGATGGCAATGTTAGCCTGCAGTTCCAAGGGCAGGCTTCACTATTCAGCGAGCGGAGCGCTCCTGGTCGGGATGCACTTATTCATGCTGGGGATCAGCGTACCATGAGGAGTATCTTAACTACTGCTCCCCTTGAAGATTCCGACCGAAGAATCTATCGGAAGCCCGGCTTCATATTTAGAGATGCAGCGCCAGACAACGATCACTAGCTGCTAGCCGGAGAGGGGCAGTGGATTTTCAGATTGGATGGTGAGAAGTACTATCTCTCATCTAGCAAGCGGTATTTTCCCTTGTCCTTCTTTCAATGTGTGACGAGGGCTCAGAAGATGCAGTGGTAAGTGACTCGAACTACTGACTCCGTTCACGTGGGGAAGTTGATAATTTCGTCCCCCGGTTACACAAGGACGGGTCCTCCTCGCTGCATATTGGGTCTACACACTGGGAACGTACTTCCAGACATCCCAGTGGGAGAAAATCCCGTGGTGGCTCAGACTTTTGGAAATCAGTTCTTTAAGGTTCATGGCAATTATCCAGCCACTGATTTTAGGACCCCGGGGTGGATTCATCCCTCCAAAGCATAGTGGAGAGACTTGACTCTATATGTCCTTGCCAATTTTGAGGAAGATCTGGAGAGGCTGGGGCTCTACGAGGCCGTTAGGGCGACCTATTATGGCATTCAGATGAGCGTAGCGAACTTCTATGTCATCTTTGAGTTGTACTGCTCGGTTACAGGGACCTTTTTCACCCCTATTGGCGAACTAGGCATGGCTTTGCACGAGATGTGGGAAGTCTCTGCTCTGCCTTTGGGGTCTCTCCCATATGAAGAATATTTCCCGTGCGAGGCGGAATTGGCACTTCTAGAGAAGGAGGAGCCCGCCTTGTTTGAGACTTACCGGGGTTGATGTGCCACCTTTACATTTATTCCAGCATGCATGGGAGTCATAAGGGAGCTTCATGCAGTTTGAAGAGCTGGGAAAATGATTTATTCCCCGACCTGAAAGGTACTCCTGAAGCGGCTCACTGTGGAGTTGCAGATGAAGACATCTTTCGCCGGATGCAAGAGCACTCTCAAGGGGATTTGATTCTGAAAGAAGATGATGGACCCTATGATAAAGGTGATATTCTTCGGAGTTTCCACCACCAGGCTCGTCGGCCGACGTCCCGGAAGGCACTTTTGGCTGGCTTTTTAACGGTTTGGTTGAAGAGATGCGTGGTGCCATCTTCGTCTGGCGATGTCATTCATCCGACTGTCTTATTGCCTACTGTTCGTCTAGTCCATGGTCGTTCTCTTGGGCTTCTTCCAGCCATGGTGTGCTGTATTCAAAGAGGCCTTCGTGCATTGACGAAGGCTTTCTGTAGGCCACCAACAACGAAGCGGGGAAAGGGGACTATCTTGCCTCGCGACGGACCAAACCCCAGAATTGGTTTGCCCTATACTTATTTGATGGCATGGTTCGTCCTTCACTGCCCCTCCATGATCCAGGCTGGTGAGGAGCCCCCAGAAGGTGTTCGAATGGCACTTCTCCGTCGATTCGAGGGGTTTTCGTGGTCACGGACTTATGTGGCTGGGGTCCGCAAACTGCTGTGCCGTCATGACGTCTACAGCCTTTTTCGGTGCTTTCCCTACATTCGTGATGCAGGCTATGGTGAAGAATTCAAGCATGTAGGGGAAGGGCAGACGTCATTGAGTCGGGGAGTCTTCGAATGGTTGGTTAGCATCCGGCCATCCCACTTGTTGTATAGAAGCGAGGACACCTGTTACCTGGAGCCCTATGTTCTGAGTCAGTTTGCCCGTCAGTTTGGGTATGACCAACTGTATGCAGACAATTCAAACAGCAGTCTGGCCTTTATGGGGATCCTCATCGATGGAGCTCGTGCTTGGCGATTTTTCATTGCTGGCTGTACTGAGGCGCGACTGTGCATGCCGCTAAGGACTCCTAACCTTCTGACAACCCTGGGATTCTGCTAGTGGTATAGAACCTCGAACTCCACACCCACTGGATTTTCTATTAATTCCTTTGGTGTGAAGTTGATCTCTCAGCGACTGAAGCGGAAGGTCACTGAGAAGAGCGAGGGTAAAAGGGTCCGCGCTCCGGGCCTCGGGGAATTCATTGCTGTTGATGATAGCGAAGACTCGGATTCAGGAAGTCCTTGTTGGCCCGAAGGCCCATCACTCTAGTTTTGATGATGATCAACTCATGTAGTTATAGTACTAATGATCTTGTGTTTAATTAGTGACAGATTTATGATCAAGATCTTAGTAGGTGCATAGCTTCAACAAAGGATTTGAAGTCAAGTTTTGGAGCTTGCACGGTGTTTGGACCAAGTCAAGAAGGCTTCAAGAGAAGACTTCAAGAAGATGAAGACTTGTGTCTAGGTTTGTTTTAGAAGATTTTATTTTAGTTAAAATGTAAAGGATAGAGTAGTTGGTGGATTGCTCAAGTATCATATATACACACACTCTTGATTTAGTTTGTTTTAGAAAAGAATTTTTACTTTGGAAAAATATCGTTTTGGTTAAAACATATAACTTTGGTTTTTGGTGTTTCTCATATACTTGTCTTTTAACCAAAACCAAGTTTAAAGCTTAATGTCAAAAACATAGATATTTCACCATGTTTGTGTAGTGGATCATATCCATACACCCTATACTTTCAAAGTTGTTTAAATATCTTATTTTTGTATTTGGAGAAGTTTGGAAGAATCAAGTTTTGGAAAATACTGTTTTTCATTTGAGCCAATATTTTCAACTTACAAAAATAGTCCAAATTATTTGTAACATGCCTTGATTTTGTGCAAGCATGTTTGTTTATCAAAATATATTGGTAAAACTATTTTGTAGATTTTCTATGTTTTTATGGAATTTTACTTCAATCAAAAAGACTTAGTTTTAAATCCCAGTTTTCTGTCCTGGCATCAGCCGGTCGACCGAGCCGGTCGACCGACGTGCACAGACGTGCACGCCAGTTCTGGCAGGTGGCCGGTCGACCGACCCAGTCGACCGTCCAGAGAGCTCTGCTCTCTGGAAAGGCCCCGGTCGACCGAGCGGCCGACCGGACAGAGAGACTTGCTCTCTGTATCTGGCCTCGGTCGACCGACCGGTCGACCGATGGCACAACGGTCTGAAATATGACCGTTGGCCGGTCGACCGGGCGGTCGACCGACAGGCCTGACAGACCCCAACGGCTAGTTTTTCAGACTCTATAAAATGGGGCATTTGGGGGCTATTTTGATTAAGATTTTTGGAGAGTTTTAGAGCCAGTTTTTCCTACTCTTTCAAGAGGTTTTTCTCCACAAAATTGAGAGCTAATACTTCCAATCAAAAGCGGAGTTTTATCAAGAGTGTTAAAAGAGATTTTCTTGAGTTTTCCTCCACCATCTCTTTCCTTATTTTTCTCACACATACACTTGAGCTATCCATTGCTATTCATCTTATAGGAGTGTTGTAGTGAGAGTTTTTATTGGTGATCAAAGTGTTTAGATCACCAAGAGATCATTTATTGTACTTTGAGGAGGCGGACGTGTGTGTCCGCAGTGTTTCGAGTTCGGGTGCGAACTTGTTGTTTGAGGTGCGGCCTCGGCGAGCTTGTGGGGCTTGCGGTGTGTACGGACTAGGGAGTCCGAGAGTTGTAGGTGTTGCGGCACCGAGTGATCCGGTGGTATCGATTATAGTGGAAATCCTTCGTGTGTCGAAGGCGGGGATGTAGAGCAAGTGTGCTCGAACCTCGAAACAAATCCCTTGTGTTTGCGATTGCTCACTCTCTCTCTTTGTCTCTTGTTTATATCTTGCATGCTTCTATTGTGTTTATCCTTACATGAATGATATACTTGTGTGTTTAATTGTTATACTTGCTTGGGTTTGTTTGCTAACACTTGTATTTAACCAAGAGAGCCAACGTGGCATCTCAACCCTTATCTAGGGGAATCTAGAGGAGTTTGTCCAGAGCCCTTCAAGGGGAATTCGGCAACACTCTTGTGTTATACGTGGTGTTTAGTGTAAAAAGTTTAATTAGGTCATAATAGTTTTTAATTCCGCATTATTTGGCATTTAGTGACCATTAGATTAGCCATCACCTATTCACCCCCCTCTAGGTGACTTTACAATTGGTATCAGAGCCAAGTGCTCTGAATTTGGGTCTTACAACCTAGAGTTAAAGATCCTCATTTTTAGGCTAATCACTATATTTGTACACACACCATGGACTTCATGTCACCACCCACCTTTGACATTCTTAACATCTAAATTTGGAAGGTTAAGATGTCTTTGTACCTCAAGGCCCTAGGCATTCATGTTTATCTTGCCACAACTCATGATGCATATTGTTTAAATGGCAAGAATATTGAGGCTAATGCAAAGGCCATTCATGCTTTAAAGTCAACCCTAAATGATGACTATTTATCTAAGGTTTCTAATGTTGATTCGGCTTTTGTAGCTTGGAACATCATCACCTCCCTTGATGAAAAGGATCTATATTATGCGGGAGCGATCGGATGTTGGAAGCGACACCTCCAACAAGTGCTATATGGTCCAAGGGGATAACCCCCTTGAGGTAACTACCGAATCCGAGGTAGATGAAAATGACATGTCATATGATGAGCTTGCTTGTTTTTGTCAACAATTACTTGGAAAATATGACATCCTAAGAAAAGAAAATAAAAATTTGAAAAAGAAATTTGATTGCATGCTTAATGAAAAAGATTCATTAGAAAATAAGGTTACATGCATTGAAAAAGAAAATAATGATTTGAAAAATGAAAATGTTTCCTTGCTTTCAAAATTGAGTGATCTTTGTGAAGGAAACACTAGTTTGAAAAATAAAATTGTTTTGGTGGAAAAACAAAAAGAAATTGTTTTAAATGAAAACACTTCTTTAAAAAGAAAAATTTTTGATAATGAAAAAGAAAATGTTTTTCAAAAGAAAAAGAAAATTGTTTCACAATCTCACCATGCTTTACATGCTACCATTGATAATAGTGAGATTAATGTTTTGAAAAATAAAATGGATTGTTTGAGCTCTACTTGAGCTCATGTGCATTTAACCATAAGAGATTGGAGTCTTTGTTTTCTAAGAAACAAACTCCACATATTCATGCACATCATCATCATGCATATGCTTATGTTGCACGTCACGATCATACACACACACATAAGCATCCTAAGGTGTACAAGTGTACACATTGTGGCCGCAAATGCCATTTAGCAAAATTTTGTTTTGATAAGTTGCATATTTTAAATTTTTCTAAAAAGAAAAATTTTTAGGTTCCTTATAAGACTAACCCCCAAGGACCCAAAAGAAAATGGGTACCAAAACCCCCACCTTGTGTTTTGATGTAGGTGAGGGCTCTCACACGACGTGAGAGAAATGGTGCCTTGATGGTGGATGCACTTGGACTTGATGGACACACATGTGGATGCATCACTATCAAGGAGGTTTGGTGGGACAACCACCATGTTTGGAGTTTTGGAACATAGTTCCTTAGTTGGTAACTATTTCTAAACTCTTAATTTATGTACATGCTTTTATTTTCATGATATCATATCATTTAGCATGTCATGTTTTTGTGCTTCATGTGGTAAATACTAGTTTAAATGTAATTTTTATCAAAACTTGTATTTATACATGTACAAGTAGTGAGAATATTTGATTTATATATGTTTGCACTTCATTGCTCATTTATACTCACTATATGCCCATGTATAGCCTAGTTTTGATGATTCTTTCATTTATACTTGTTTTGCCTATTTTCATGTTTTACTTCATGTATATGTAATTTTTATTCAAATCTAATAAATATACATGTATACCCATGAGTCTCTTGCCTTCATGCAAATACCTTTAATAGACTCTTTTATGTTTGGAATATGTATGCATATTGTTAGATTTAGATAAATCATACATATACTTGGAAGTTTGTTTTTGTTTTAAATAAAAAAATGAATTTACATTTTGTTTTTGAGCTTATTGACTATTTTCATGAAAATGCTATTTACATAATCTTTGAACACTCACACTTTATTTGTTTGTCATGACTTTGGTTCCTGAACATATTTTTGAGCTTTATAGATCGAGTGTCAATTCTTGTGTATTTGGTATGATTCATGAAAAACATATGACTTGGTTTCATGTTTTTGAAGGATCTTTAACTAGTTTTTCAAAAATTAATTTAACTAGTTATTTATTCTTCAATGTTTATGAGATATGCACATGATCCTATTATTGTTTCAATTGGTATCATTGAATCGTTTCAATTGGTATCAATTTGACTCTATTTTTTGTATATACTCATATTTTGTTTTCTATATATGTATGTATCAATTTCAATTGGTATACTCATTTTTCATACATATATATGAGTTATTTGTGCTTGAGTTAAAATTGTTTTACATGTTTAAAGCACAAAGTTGTTGAAAAACACCTAGAGGGGGGGTGAATAGGTGTGAATGCTAATCTAATGATCTTTTTAAACTTTAATTAAATGAGTGATGCAACGATCTCTCAAAACACGACTAAGAGCCGAATACCCCTTGCGAGGTTCTGAACTCCTTCCTCCCAATTCCCCTAGATATGGGTTAGAGGTGCGCAATGCAACCGTGTTGTATTGAGGTGTGATCGATCAATGCCAAGTATGATGATGAGAAATGAAATGCACACAATGTAACACAACAAGTATAGCAAGTAAAGTAAACAAGACAAGATTGCAAAAGTAGAGGGTTAGTTCTCAAGCAAATAATTCAAGACAATATAAAGCAAGAGAAATTGAAAAGCAAGAATAACGCAAAGGCAATCGCAAACAAGATGATTTGTTTCGAGGTTCGAGCACACTTGCTCTAGTCCCCGCCTTCACCTCCGTGAAGGGTTTCCACTATCCACCGAGGATGCCTTTACAATTGGTCTACCGAAGACCGAGCACCGAGCTCCACCGAGTACAAAGGACCTCTACCGAAGAGGTTGCTCCACAAGGAAAAGATTACAAGAACCAAGTGATCACAACAAGATCACTACACTTTCTCAAACTCTTTTACAAACACTCTCACTTCAATTACAACTTCACTATAGAATGAGTATAGGATTTTGGCTCTATGAAGTGTGGTGAGAAAACTTCAGTTGTAGAGTGATATGAGTAATCAAACACAACTGAAAAATCAGACTTAAAAGAGTAGGAATTGAAAGCTTTAAACAAATTTTCTTTTCTCTTTGAAAACACCAAAACTTGAGGATTTTTCTAAGTGATATGAAGGAGAGACTTCTCCTCTATTTATAGGGTTGAAAATAAGTTAAAAACATTTTCTTTACACCTAATTCAACCTGCAAAAGCACCCCAACAACTCTCCAAAAATCTGTTAAAGCTGAAAAAGAAAACAGTTTTAAGAAAATCCCAAAGAGGAAAGAGCCGTTGCTAAGTTGCAGGCTTGGCGGTCGACCGGTCCGGTCGACCGCCAGCCTAGCTGGAAGTAGCCGTTGGCTCCCGGTCGACCGGTCCGGTCGACCGACCCAAAAGGAGGAAACACAGTTTCCTTCTTCCGGTCGACCGGTCCGGTCGACCGAAAATTCCCGAGAGCAGAATGCTCTCCGTCGGTCGACCGGTCCGGTCGACCGACGGACATGCACAAACAGTGCATGTCCAGACACAGCACCGGTCGACCGGGCCGGTCGACCGATGTTGCCTGAAACTGAAAAACTGGGCTGTTTTGAGTTAGAAAAAATTTTGATAAATATTTTAAAAATACATATAGCTAAGTATTATGTAGAAAATAGTTTATACACATGTTTTAAACAAGTTTTTTCAGGATATAAAGCTTTGGTACATGTATATATAAACTAAGGCATAAAACTTAGAAATAACCATTCTCAAAAACATAGAAAATGCATGAAACAAGTGTGTGTGCAAATCCTAGAGCCAAATTTCCTATATTCAAACTTTAACATTCTAAACTTACAAACTTCTAAAGAACTTCAAGGCAATGCTTCAAGATGGGCTATCTTCACTTGATCTTCAATTTTGCATCTTGAGCCCAATTGGAGTTGACTTGAGTCCAAAACCTTGTATTTGTGAGAGAAGACTTCTAGTATGAATAGAAATCTGAAAACACACTTAAACAACAAATGTTATTAGTACAAATAACTAATATGTTTTGTAATCATCAAAATACACTAAACAAGGGTGATTGTAACCTTGGGCCAACAGTTGTTTATGATAAGAAAATTAAATTTTAAGAAAAATTCTCAAGATTTGTTTTATTGAGAAAATTCAAAATTTTGTTTTACAAGAAAAATTCAAAATTTTTGATTTGTATTGCCTATATGCAAGGAGAGCTTAACATCTCTTCTACATATAGATTCATGTTGAGTGTATTATATATTGAGGAGCTTGACAACTTTTCTTTATGTGATACACGTGTGTAGGGGGAGCTTCACATCTCCTCTTATGCATTACATATTATGCATTATGTGAATTAGGGCTTGTCATCCCTCCTTCATGTAATGTATATGTGTAGGGAAGTTACTTTACCGTCTTCCTCTTCATGAATGTATATCGCATATAACCTTTTATTGATATGTTTGATTTGACCCCTTATTGATCTCTTTGTTTATGACAAAAAGGGGGAGAAAAATTTGTTGATTGTGTTTTTTTACCCCTTTGTTGATGATTGACAAAAAGGGGGAGAAAGATTTTGGATTTATATGCATGTTTTTGTGAAAAAGGATTGTTTATGCATATATGTTTTGTTTTGCAAATGTATGGAGATGAACTTGATGAGTTTTATGATTGTTTTGGCATGTTATTTTTGCATACATGTCATACATTTGCATACATGTTTATGAGCTTTATTGCATATCTATTTGCTTATGTGTATGCATGAGTTAAGGGGGAGCTTCTTTGAAGCTTTACTTTAATCCATGCATATATAACTTCATGAGTTTTGTCATCATCAAAAAGGGGGAGATTGTTGGCCCGAAGGCCCATCACTCTAGTTTTGATGATGATCAACTCATGTAGTTATAGTACTAATGATCTTGTGTTTAATTAGTGACAGATTTATGATCAAGATCTTAGTAGGTGCATAGCTTCAACAAAGGATTTGAAGTCAAGTTTTGGAGCTTGCACGATGTTTGGACCAAGTCAAGAAGGCTTCAAGAGAAGACTTCAAGAAGATGAAGACTTGTGTCTAGATTTGTTTTAGAAGATTTTGTTTTACTTAAAATGTAAAGGATAAAGTAGTTGGTGGATTGCTCAAGTATCATATACACACACACTCTTGATTTAGTTTGTTTTAGAAAATAATTTTTACTTTGAAAAAATATCGTTTTGGTTAAAACATATAACTTTGGTTTTTGGTGTTTCTCATATACTTGTCTTTTAACCAAAACCAAGTTTAAAGCTTAATGTCAAAAACATAGATATTTCACCATATTTGTGTAGTGGATCATATCCATACACCCTATGCTTTCAAAGTTGTTTAAATATCTTGTTTTTGTATTTGGAGAAGTTTGGAAAAATCAAGTTTTGGAAAATACTGTTTTTCATTTGAGCCAATATTTTCAACTTACAAAAATTGTCCAAATTATTTGTAACATGCCTTGATTTTGTGCAAGCATGTTTGTTTATCAAAATATATTGGTAAAACTATTTTTGTAGATTTTCTATGTTTTTATGGGATTTTACTTCAATCAAAAAGACTTAGTTTTAAATCCCAGTTTTCTGTCCTGGCATCAGCCGGTCGACCGAGCCGGTCGACCGACGTGCACAGACCTGCACGCCAGTTCTGGCAGGTGGCCGGTCGACCGACCCAGTCGACCGTCCAGAGAGCTCTGCTCTCTGGAAAGGCCCCGGTCGACCGAGCGGCCGACCGGACAGAGAGACTTGCTCTCTGTATCTAGCCTCGGTCGACCGACCGGTCGACCGATGGCACAACGGTCTGAAATATGACCGTTGGCCGGTTGACCGGGCGGTCGACCGACAGGCCTGACAGACCCCAACGGCTAGTTTTCCAGACTCTATAAAATGGGACATTTGGGGGCTGTTTTGATTAAGATTTTTGGAGAGTTTTAGAGCCAGTTTTTCCTACTCTTTTAAGAGGTTTTTCTCCACAAAATTGAGAGCTAATACTTCCAATCAAAAGGGGAGTTTTATCAAGAGTGTTAAAAGAGATTTTCTTGAGTTTTCCTCCACCATCACTTTCCTTGTTTTTCTCACACATACACTTGAGCTATCCATTGCTATTCATCTTATAGGAGTGTTGTAGTGAGAGTTTTTATTGGTGATCAAAGTGTTTAGATCACCAAGAGATCATTTCTTGTACTTTGAGGAAGCGGACGTGTGTGTCCGCAGTGTTTCGAGTTCGGGTGCGAACTTGTTGTTTGAGGTGCGGCCTCGGCGAGCTTGTGGGGCTTGCAGTGTGTACGGACTAGGGAGTCCGAGAGTTGTAGGTGTTGTGGCTCCGAGTGATCCGGTGGGATCGATTATAGTGGAAATCCTTCGTGTGTCGAAGGCGGGAATGTAGAGCAAGTGTGCTCGAATCTCGAAATAAATCCCTTGTGTTTGCGATTGCTCACTCTCTCTCTTTGTCTCTTGTTTATATCTTGCATGCTTCTATTGTGTTTATCCTTACATGCATGATATACTTGTGTGCTTAATTGTTTTTTTTTTTTTGGAGAATGTAAATTTTATATATCCAAATGTATATACATACAACTTGCCTACTGACTGACCCAAAACTACATATTAGCAGTCAATAATGTATGCCCATATCACCCAAACTACCGCATATATGCTACCAAAAACTGGCAGGACTGAGGACCAAAATGCAGCCCAGTTCTTCCAGAACAGCCCATTTCTGGCAGCCAGAACAGCAGCCAGAACAGGGCAGTTCTGGCAGCCAGAACAGTATCCAGAACTGCCCAGTTCTGGCGGCTAGAACAGCAGCCATAGCTGCTGTTCTGGCAAGAACTGTGCTGCAAAAATTGGCAGCACAGTTCAGGCAGAACAAGGCAGTTCTGGCAGAGAGTACCACAGCCAGAACACCAAACTGGCTGTGCATATGTATCAGTCCAGTCTCCAGAACATAAATCTGGCCGAGCAGGTATGTCAGTGAAAATGCTCCCAAAAACTATACAGAGAGCAAGCAAAAATATATCTACATGGTCAAAACAGGTAGACCAAAATTTGGAATATAACCCGACAGAGAGCTCCCACATTTTTCTGGATAATGACAGAACAGGGGCTATAGATCCACACCATTCTGAGGTAGCAAAGAATATACAGTCCTGTATACATGCAATTTAATCCTGAAGACGATCACCTCCACCTCCATCGCATGTCCATCAAAAATCTTCCGATTGCGGGCATTCCAGATCTGATACACCGTACAAGCCAGGGCCGTGCACCTAGCCTTGGCATTGCGACCAGACCCTCTGGACTCCTTCTTGATCCATTTAAGAGCACTATTAATGGTCGACATCGCCCGAGAGATATCCAACCATTCCTTAATGCGTGTCCAAATTAAATTAGAGAAGGCACACCCAAAGAACAAATGTGCCGCCGATTCCCTGTTACCCTCACATAGGACACAGTGCTCCTCCACCTGAAGAAATGACAGTCTATCCTTAGTAGGCAATCTCCGTCTTGCCGCAAGCCATAAGGTGAACGCATGCTTCGGCGCAACAAAAGAGTTCCATACCGTCCCCGGCCAAAGAAGCTTGGGTCCCTTCATCCGAAAGTACTCATACACAAGCGAGATATTCATCCGCTCACCTTCAGCCCACGAAGAAAGCCTCGATATCGCCGCATCAATAGAACCTTCTAGCCGACACAGACAATCGCGGATAGCAATAAGCCTCTTGAGCAAAGGCGAGTCATCTCTAACACAATTCCACACCCAAGGCGAACCATCTCCCTTTAGATATATGTGATGCACCCATCTCACCCACAAAGAGTCCTTTTTCTTGTGAATGTTCCAAAAGCATTTAGCCAATAGCGAATCATTCCAAGTCTTCAAATCTCTGAATCCCAGACCACCCTCAGGTTTTGGCATACATATGCTCTGCCAGGATACCGGATGATGTCTCTTGTGCCATAAGAAATTCCTGCAAAGCCTTGTCACCCGGTCAATGATAGCAGTCGGGATCGAAAATATAGAAAGCCAAAAACAATCCACCCCCTGAAGAACCGATCTAATTAGCTCCGCTCTACCAGCAAAAGAAAGGCAAGAAGCCGTCCAAGAGTTAATGTACATGGTAATCTTATCCGTGAACGGAGCAAAGTAAGCCACCTGAAGCCTCTGAGCCGCCAACGGAACCCCAAGATAGCGGAAGGCATTACCCCATTAGGGATATAAGTCAAATGCCGCAAACTAATAAGCTCCTCCCCATAAATACCCGCCGTGAAGAGACTCGACTTGAGCAAGTTTGCAGACAAGCCAGACCTCGACCAAAATCCGAAAGGCTGTCCATAATGATACGAACCGATGTGAGGTCCCCCGAGCCATAAGCATCAGGTCATCAGCGAAGGCCAAGTGCGATAACCTAACCCTCTTCCTACTATACTTCCTCAACAATTCTTGCACCAAGTGAATATTCTCAATCATACTCCGACCCTCCACAAAGGCAGATTGCGAAGGATCAATAATTCCACCAAGTACTTTGCCCATCCTCGCAGCCAGAATCTTGGAAATTACCTTATAGATGACATTGCAACAAGCTACCGGGCGAAAATCTCCCACCGAATGGGCATGGGAAGATTTGGGCACAAGAACAATCAACGTATGATTAAGTTGCTTCAAGAGGGATCCCGATATAAAGAATTCCTTGACAGCATCACAGAGGTGAACTCCAACAATGTCCCACGCGCTCTTAAAGAAGAGTGCGCTATACCCGTCCGGACCCGGGGCTTTGTCATTGCCAATGCTGAACAGTGCCTCCTTAATCTCTTCCGAAGAAACTTCCCTCACAAGACAATCCGCTTGTTGATTGGAGATCCCCATCCCACTCTGAAGCACCTCCCTATCAACATGTAAAACATGAGAATGAGTACCTAGAAGTCCTTCGAAGTACCGGATAAATTCCGATGCCACCTCCTCAGACGACCCGTCAATGTTCCATCCTCCTTGGAGATAGCCGCAATGTATCCCCTGCTCCTGTTCCTTTTCACAATGGAGTGAAAGAACTTGGTGCATCTATCAGCTTTAGAAACATAGTTGCATTTTGCAAGCTGGTAAAAATAATCCAGTTCCGCCTTAGATAACGCCAAAGCATTCTTGCGCAACTCCATAGCCCGCAAACGTAGATCAGGGTCTTCAAATCGAGATTGTAGAAGAACTTGAGCCTGATTGAGCAACAATCTCGCCCTTTCAGCCCTAGATGCAATGTGTCCAAAGTTCCTTTCATTTAGAAGTTTCAATGGTGACTTGAGAAGCTTAAGCTTCCTACAAAGTCCAAATTGTAAAGAACCTTCAACCTCCAGATTCCAAATGTTCCGAACAGTGTCCCTGAAGCCATCATGTCCCTGTCACAGTAGCTCTACCTACTCTCTCCTCCTCCCTCAAAACACTGTTGAAGTCCCCCATCAGAAGCCAAGGCTCTAATAAGGAACCTCCCCAATCCGTCAACTTCTCCCATAGACCCCTCCTAGCCCCTACTGAATTAAATCCATAAACAACACTTAGGAGAAAGATCTGGAAGATACCTTGCATAACACCCTGCAGTAGATAACTTGTGGGTGCATCTCTAGAGTCTCCAACTGTATCCTCATCGGGTCAAAGAGAATCAAGATTCTACCTCCAGCATGCGTCTCAAAATTATTAACCTGCTTCCAGCCCCTAAACCTCCTGCACATACAAGCATCCAACCCATTCTTAGACAGCTTGGTCTCCAATACCGCCACAAGGCCAATATCCCTCTTTTTAACTAGGCTTCAACCCCCTTTTGCTTCAGGGGTAGGTGAAACCCCCTGATATTCCAGAATGCTATCTTCATTTGGCAGAGTGAAGGACCTTCCCCTTCAGTTTCATCTTAGATACAGAGGTACTGCTGGCAAGCCGATCAAGAGCCCTGTTAGCCCCCTCACCCGCCTCACACTCCTCCGCCCAATTCTGGGAGACACCCTCCGCAGCGACCGCCTTTAAGCACTGCACCACGGAACCAATCTGCGTTGGCTTCAGAGATCCACTACCTCCAGACCCAGAACCAAGCCTGTCTCCCTCCACTCCCTCCTTGACCCTGCCCGCTGAAGTGAGCTGCTGGGCACCCTGGCGGGAGAGTTCCACGTCCACTGGCTGCAGACAGGGGTCATCATCAACGGACTGTTGCTGGACAGCAGCCTCAGCCTGCTGTCCAGCAGTCTTCCTGTTCCTCCTCTTATTACCTGGTCTAGTCCCCCCCACAGCCCTAGCAGGCTGATCCTCTGCAGGGCAATTAAGAAGTGGATCAGGAGACACCATACCTGCCACCCCCACCACAAGTTCCTCCACTACATCTGGATCTCCAGGCACCGGAGGAGCCGGGGCGTACTGCCCAATCCCGGCCGAGAGACCCCCAGTCTTCGCAGATGTATCCTCCCCTAGCTTTGGCTTATCAATAAGTACCCTGGCACCCCCCTTGACACCACCAGTTTCTTCATTATTACTCGCTGTCACTCCACCAGTCTGCAGCTTCCTCTTAGGCACATAAGCCGAGAATTTTCTGCCCATAGTCTCCTTGTTGCAATCTCCCTCCACATGTCCAAAAGTCTTACACTTCTTACAGTATTTTGGTATAAACTCAAACACCACCGATTGATGATAAACCTCTCCCGTCGGTAGCCTCATTTCCACCGCCGTAATAAGCTCCTTCGACGCATCCACCTCCACCAATACTCTCACAAAGGAAAGTCTCTCCTTAGTCCGGGTCAATTTATCAGTAGTAATGGGTTTCCAACCCTGGACACAATCTTGCTGAGAGCCCGCTCATTCCAACAGTCTAGGGGGAGATCCGACAGCTGAACCCAGACCAGAATAGAAGCAAAATCCTCACCCCCAAACCTGAAGCATCTCAGCATTATTTTGAGCATTAAGTTTCTCCCGTACGCGAAGTACGGTCCACCATTCAAGACCGTCAGTCTATCCTCCTCCGATTGAAATTTGAATACAATCCACCCCGACCGATGGATCAATGTGTGCATTTCACCTTCCATCCCTCCCTAATACCTCGGACAGCCGCCATACTGGGGAACTTGCCAGCAAATAGCCCCACCAAACAATACCCCCAGGCCTCCTCAACAACATCAACATCCTCTTCCTCAATCAGTACAAGATCCCCGTCTTCTACAACCGCATCCAGCTTGATCCCTTTACCCAAATTCCTATTATCCCTAAATAAGTTCACCCAAGGGGCCTTCAGAACATCACCTTTAGCCTTCTCATTCACCCTTGCAGTAGCCACACCACCCTGCTTCACAACAGCATCAACAGCAGCATTCGGGTTTGACTGGGGCAATACAACAACCACCTGGTCTGCCACCAGCCCCCCAACATCCATTGACAGTTCAGAGTTCAGTCCTCCTCTCTCCACCGACTTCACTATCTCTCCAACTTCACAATCTGATTCACTAGATGAAGACTCATAGCTACTTACCTCATTGTCACCAGAAGAATCCTGCTGACACAGATTCACCGTCGCTTTCTGATCTGCCACCGCCAACTCCTGCATAATTTGGACTGGACCCGACGCCTCCACCTTGGATCCACCTTTAATCAATCCCCCAGCATGAACCCTGGGAGCCCCAGTCCTAGATCTGGTAGATGGCCTCATGGTAGCCAAGCTTCAGAGTACCAAGAAGAGGAAACAGCCGGCTCTCCCACCAGCCCTCAAAAGGGGATGGGAAACCCGAGATCAGGATCAGAGATTGAACCAGGAAGAGTGGAGAAAGAGCAGGAAGAAGGAGCCAAGCACACTGTAGAAGAGTCAAGGCAAGGTTCCACCATGGGGGGAAAATCGCCCTGTGAGAGCTTCTCTCTCAAAACTCCTCTAGCTCGTGTGTGCTTAATTGTTATACTTGCTTGGGTTGTTTGCTAACACTTGTATTTAACCAAGAGAGCCAACGCGGCACCTCAACCCTTATCTAGGGGAATCTAGAGGAGTTTGTCCAGAGCCCTTCACGGGGAATTCAGCAATACTCTTGTGTTATACGTGGTGTTTAGTGTAAGAAGTTTAATTAGGTCATAATAGTTTTTAATTCCGCATTATTTAGCATTTAGTGACTATTAGATTAGCCATCACCTATTCACCCCCCCTCTAGGTGACTTTACAGTCCTCGCTTTGAAGCGGATACAGGTGCTGAGGTTCCAGCAGCTGCTTCTGGTGGGGTCAGTACAACCCCCGTGGAACATGTTGATGTGGAAGAAGTGGAGGAAGAAGACCCTGACATCCACTTCAAGCGAAAGCGGGAAGGTGGATCTCGTAGGAAGAGGGTAGTGAAGAAGTCTCGTCGCTACACTCCTACTGTTATTGCAGAGGGCGAATCTGTTGGCCCAAAGGCCTTCCACCCTAGTTTTGATGATGATTAACTCATGTAGTTATGTTTACTAATAATCTTGTGTTGTTTAAATTTCAGATCATTAACCAAGATATTAGTTGGTGATTAGCTTCAACAAGGAGTTTAGAAGCTTTTCATGGTGATTCCGATGCCAAAACTTAAAGATCATTCCTTTGCACTTGGTGGATCACGGTTTTGGAGCAAGTCTACTTGAAGATGAAGATCATCAAGAAGACTTAGGTATCCATAGTTTAGATAGTGTGTTTTAGATCCATTTGTAAAGCTTAGTATAGTTGATATGCTCAAGTGCACTAACACACACATTTTACGTTTTGGATTTGGTTTTCATGAATAGTAGATCAAAACAAGTTTACTTTATTTCTATGTATATTAGATATGTTCTAGATATACATACATGCTTTAAACTTGCTAGACAAACTTATTTTGACTTTCCTATTCATATAATTAAAAAATCAAGTTTGATAAAAATACATGTTTTGGTTTTTGGTAAAAATGTTAAGAAACAAAAATCGTTTCATATGCTTGAATTTGACTAGAAATGTTTATCACATATTTATATATCAATGCAATATGGTAAAAACATTTTTGGGATTTTTACAAGTTAATTAAAAGATTTTTCAAAAATGTTTTAACCCAGTTTCTGACCCAGGTTTGTGCTGACAGGCCAGGTCGGTCGACCGTATGGGTCGACCGCACCAAGGGCCGGTCGACCCATGGGGTCGACCGACGTGCACAGACTTGTGCACGTCTGGCAGACACAAACTCGGTCGACCGAACGGGTCGACCGGGTCTGAGAGCAGAGCTCTCTGTTTGTTTGGGTCGACTGGGGCGGTCGACCGTGGTTGCCCAACGGTCACAATTCTGACCGTTGGCGGTCGACCCAGCCGGTCGACCGGTAGCCTGTCAGGCTGCCAGCTCAGCATAACGGCTAGTTTTCTGATGGGCCTATAAAACCCCAATTCTTTGGGATTTTGGCCAAGGTTTTTACAAGAGAAAATTCCCAGTTTTTCAGAGTTTAAAACAAGTTTTCAAAAGAGTTTTTGGGCTTTAAACTTCTCATCTTTATTGTTTTGGGTTTTTGGAAAATCAAAGAAAACTAGGGTTTTGGGAGATTGTATTGATTTCATTTTCTATCATTTATAAGAGATTTCCCAAGTAGTTTTTCTTTGTTGCTTGTTTCCAAAAACACCTAGTTTTTCCACACTTGAGCTATCTTCTATCCTAATCTATTTAGGATCTTGTTTTTGTGGAAAAGAGAAAAGAAAGAGAGATTGTTTGAGGTTGTTGAGCCTCCAAGTTGTAAACCCTTTTCTTTGTTGGGTGCTCCCTCTTAGGTAGAGGTTGAGGTTTGGTTTGCTCCCTCTTTGGTAGAGGTGGAGATTGGTGTTTGCTCCCTCTTGGTGAGGTGGAGTTGGTTGTTGGTTTGTATCCCTCAAGTGTGAGGTGGATTGGTTGTTGTATTGGCTACGGGCTTACCCCTCGGTTGTGAGGTGGTTGTTTGAGAGAGGAGTTTGGTACTCCTAGAGTTGTAACAAATCCTCTTCGGTAGAGGTTCCCTCGGTGGGAGATAGTGGATTGGAAATCCTACACGGTGGTGTAGGCGGGGATGTAGAGCTAGGGGCTCGAACCTCGAAACATATCTTGTCTTAGCGTTTGATCCATTGTCTCTCTAACTCTCTCTCTCATTTATTTGTGCAAAGCATCATTCATAACATCATATCATATTTGCTTGTGTTGTCCTTGCATTGATTCATATTGCTTAATTCATTATATGCTCGGATTGCTTGTGTGTGTGCCTCACTTATACTTAACCACAAGAGCTTCACATAGCACCTCAACCCATTCAAGGGGAATCAAGAGGAGTTAGTCCAGAGCCCTTCACGGGGAATTCGGCTACACTTGTGTGTTGTATTAAGTGTGTTACAAGAATTATTTTAAGCTTCTGCATTTAGAGCTCTTAGTTCACTAGATTAGCACTTGCACCTATTCACCCCCTCTAGGTGTTTTTTAATTGGTATCAGAGCTAGTGCTCCTGATATTAGGCTTAACATCCTAGGAGTGAGATCCATTTGATTGCTAATCTATTGTTTGCATTTGCTTGTTTGCACACTCATATAGTTTACCATGGACTTCATGACCCCACCTAGCTTTGACCCTTCTAACATTGTTGTTTGGAAGTATAGGATGTCCATGTACCTAAAGACCCTAGGTTTGCATGTCTTTCTTGCGGCCACCAGAAATGCTATCTTGGAGATCGCAATCATATAGGGCCAATGCACAAGCCCTTGAGGCCATTAGAAGCACATTACCTAAAGAATATCTTTTGCTTGCTTCTAACTTTGATTCCGCATTTGCAGTGTGGAATATGTTGACAACCACCACCACCTCCGAGCTTCAATTGCAAATCCAACCGGAGGAGTCTAGTGGAGAATCCGACTCACAATGCTATATGGTCCAAGGGAATGACTCCCTTGAGGTACAATCGGAATCTCTATTAGATGCTAATGATGCTAGTTCTTCATGTGACGATATTGTAGATCCCCATGCTTTAAATGAAGAACTTTCTATTGTTTGTGAAAAATTAATAGAAAAATATAATTTGTTGAAAAAGAAGAGTCTAGAAATTGAAAAAGAAAATAAGAGTTTGCATGCTAGACTTGACAATGTTTTGCAAGAGAAGGTTGAGATCTATAATGAAAGGGATTCATTGCGATCTCAATTAGAACTTGCACTAAAAGAAAATGAATTTGTGAAATCTAAAAATGATTGACATGCTATTTTGAAGAAAATGAAAATTTGTCTTCAAAAATTGATTTTGTTTTAAAAGAGAATGTGCTTTGAAAAATAAAATTATTTCTATTTCAAATGATTTAGATGTGTGTTTAAAGAAAAATGTTGTTTTATAAAATAAGATTGATGCACATGTTTACCATGCTAGTGTAGCTTCTTCATCTAGTCTACCTAATGCATGTACCTCTTCTTCTAGGATCAATAATGATTTATCCATGCTTAAGAAGAGTGTAGATTGTTTGGGCTCCACTTTGAGCCAATGTGTTGAGGGTCATACACGCTTGGAAACTTTGTTTCGAAAGAAACAAGTTCTATCTATTCATGCACACCCTCCACGGCATACACATGCTTCTCACGGACACCATCACACCATGTATGCTCATGTGTACACTTGTACACATTGTGGACGTAAGGGCCACCTTGCTAATTTTGCTTTGATAGATTACATAATGTAAATTTAGCAAAGAATTTTGTTTGGGTTAGAGAAGGGACTAACCCCCATGGACCCAATAAGGTATGGGTACCAAAGACCACCCCTCCTTTGTTTAATGTAGGTGTGGGCTCTCACATGACGTGAGAGTGATGGTACCTTGGAGTGGATGCGTTCCATACTTAAAGAAAATCAATTAGATGCATCACTTTCAAGGGAAGATTTGGTGGAGATGAACACCATGTTTTGGAGATAAGGAGAGTTGCCTTCTAGGTTTTGGTAACAATTCTTAAACTCCCATTTATTACACGCTCTTCATTCTTATCATTATTAGCATGTTTGATGTTTTTATAGCATGTTTCATTGTCTATGGATTAGTATGAAAATACCATGTTTATTAGATCCTTGACATACATGTATAGTATTTGAGACACACATGCTTATATGAACCCATACCTAGTGTTCTCACTTTTGTTTAAGCTATAATGTACATCATGAATCTAATACATGTGAATTTATATAGTAATCATGTTTTAGTTTTATCATGATGATTTTTATTTTGATGCTTCATGTTAAGATTACTTGTTTAGATGTTAGTTTTCATTAAAACTAGGATTTATACTTGTGCATATAGTGGGCCACAAATAAATCTATATATTTTTAGGCTTGATTGCTCATTTGAACCCATTAGATATGCTAGTATAGTCTAGTTTTGATGAGTGATACATTTTAAACTTGTATTCCTATTTTTGGATTTGTTTTATGATTGTGAGTTTTCACTTCATGTATATGTGTATTATTGCCAAACTCTAAGATATACATGTATACCCCTTGAGTCATTTGCCTTTCATGCAAATCTATATATGGACTCAATTGTGTTTAGGGATATGTATGTATACTTATTGTGTTGACAATTCATACATGTACCTTGAAATGAAATTTGTTTTGGTGAAGATTTAGTTTCTTCTTGATTTTGTGTTTATTTGTTTAACTTCATGTATATGTCTATTTTATCCAAATTATTATTATACATATACATCTTTTTTGAGCCACGTGCCTTCATGCATATATCTTTGTGGACTCTTTGTGTTTGGATATGTATGCATACTTTAGTTTGTATAGGACATACATATGCCTTGAAGATTAAATAGTTTAGATGATTTTTATGTTTTCATATTTTCTTGTTTTAAGGAATTTTGAGCTTAATTGGAAATTTCATAATGCCATGTCACACATTACTTGTACACTCACCATTTTTAAAAATATTTCTCATGAGTATGTTTTCATGAGCATGTATGGACTTTATTGAATATTGAGTATTTTTAAGTGCTATGTGATTTACATGTGTTTTATGAAAATTATTTTACTTTATTCCTTACTTGAAGAATTTCGTACTAGTTTAAAAGATTTTCCATTAATTAGTTATGGTATTCTTCATTTTGGTAGAGTTTTTCAAACAAAGCTTATTTTTCAAATCTATTTTGAAAACCCCTACCCTTTATGGGAGGATGGATGGGAGATCATGTTCATGAATGCCTTAAAATAAAAATCATTTAAAACTTGAACCTTGATTGGGAGGTAGTAATATGATGTATACACTTGAACTTATTGTTATGTCAACTGGTATCATTGAACTCTTTCAATTGGTATCATTTTGATCTTTTTGTATACTCATATGATTATTGTGTATGTATATTTTCAATTGGTATCATCTATTAGTGTTTGGTACTCATTCTATTTCATACACATATACTTGTTTTATTTGTGCTCAAGATATAAATTTTCACAAATTTGTTTATGCTAGAGCTTGAACTTCACTTTATTTCAATTGATTTAGTTTTCAATTGGTATCTTATTTCAAGCCTACGCATAGTTTTTGTTGGTATTTCATAAAGGAGGAGAAAATCCGTTTTTCATATTTCAATTGGTATTTGTATTTTCATTCCCTTACTTTATGATAGAAAATAGTCATTTCAATTGTTTATATGGCTTAAAAAGAAAAATACTATCTTTTGATATCAAAGATGTCTTATGTTTTAATTTGGTATCAAAAAATTTTGTTTTAAAGAAAAATACAAAAGTTTTGATTTGTATTGACTATATGCAAGGAGAGCTTAACATCTCTTCTACATATAGATTCATGTTGAGTGTATCTAGTAATGAGGAGCTTAACATCTCTTCTTTATATGGTACACGTGTGTAGGGGGAGCTTCACATCTCCTCTTATGCATTACATAATGTGTATTATGTGAATTAGGGCTTAACATCCCTCCTTCATGTAATGCATATATGTAGGGAAGCTAACTTAGCGTCTTCCTCTTCATGAATGTATATAGCATATAACATTTATTGATCTTTGTTTATTTTCAATTGGTATCAAGATGCTTCATTGACATATTTTCAATTGATATCCTAATTGATTGTCACCCCTTATTGACCTTGTTTTTGTTTTTAGACAAAAAGGGGGAGAACATTATTTTTATGGTTTTGATTGACAAAAAGGGGGAGAAAGATTTTACCCCTCATTTTATTGTTTTGATTGTTTACCCCTTTGTTGATGATTGACAAAAAGGGGGAGAAAGATTTTGAGTTTTGAGTTTGATATATGCATATTTATGTTTTTGTATATATTAAGTTTAATATTGTTTAATGTTAATTGGTATCTCTAGAACATGTTTTGTTTTGAATATTTCATTTGGTATCTAGAGCATCTTGTTTATGCATTGTCATTCATGCATATTTATGTTTACTTGTTTATGCATTGAGTTAAGGGGGAGCTTCTTTGAAGCTTAACTTTAATCCATGCATATATAACTCCATGAGTTTTGTCATCATCAAAAAGGGGGAGATTGTTGGCCAAAGGCCTTCCACCCTAGTTTTGATGATGATTAACTCATGTAGTTATGTTTATTAATAATCTTGTGTTGTTTAAATTTCAGATCATTAACCAAGATATTAGTTGGTGATTAGCTTCAACAAGGAGTTTAGAAGCTTTTCATGGTGATTCCGGTGCCAAAGCTTAAAGATCATTCCTTTGCACTTGGTGGATCACGGTTTTGGAGCAAGTCTACTTGAAGATGAAGATCATTAAGAAGACTTAGGTATCCATAGTTTAGATAGTGTGTTTTAGATCCATTTGTAAAGCTTAGTATAATTGATATGCTCAAGTGCACTAACACACACGTTTTATGTTTTGAATTTGGTTTTCATGAATAGTAGATCAAAACAAGTTTACTTTATTTCTATGTATATTAGATATGTTCTAGATATACATACATGCTTTAAACTTGCTAGACAAACTTATTTTGACTTTCCTATTCATGTAATTAAAAAATCAAGTTTGATAAAAATACATGTTTTGGTTTTTGGTAGAAATGTTAAGAAACAAAAATCGTTTCATATGCTTGATATTTGAGTAGAAATGTTTATCACATGTTTATATATCAATGCAATATGGTAAAAACATTTTTGGGATTTTTACAAGTTAATTAAAAGATTTTTCAAAAATGTTTTAACCCAATTCTTGACCCAGGTTTGTGCTGACAGGCCAGGTCGGTCGACCGTATGGGTCGACCGCACCAAGGGCCGGTCGACCCATGGGGTCGACCGACGTGCACAGACTTGTGCACGTCTGGCAGACACAAACTCGGTCGACCGAACAGGTCGACCGGGTCTGAGAGCAGAGCTCTCTGTTTGTTTGGGTCGACTGGGGCGGTCGACCGTGGTTGCCCAACGGTCACAATTCTGACCGTTGGCGGTCGACCCAGCCGGTCGACCGGTAGCCTGTCAGGCTGCCAGCTCAGCCTAACGGCTAGTTTTCTGATGGGCTTATAAAAACCCCAATTCTTTGGGATTTTGGCCAAGGTTTTTACAAGAGAAAAATTCCCAGTTTTTCAGAGTTTAAAATAAGTTTTCAAAAGAGTTTTTGGGCTTTAAACTTCTCATCTTTATTGTTTTGAGTTTTTGGAAAATCAAAGAAAACTAGGGTTTTGGGAGATTGTATTGATTTTCATTTTCTATCATTTACAAGAGATTTCCCAAGTAGTTTTTCTTTGTTGCTTGTTTCCAAAAACACCTAGTTTTTTCACAGTTGAGCTATCTTCTATCCTAATCTATTTAGGGTCTTGTTTTTGTGGAAAAGAGAAAAGAAAGAGAGATTGTTTGAGGTTATTGAGCCTCCAAGTTGTAAACCCTTTTCTTTGTTGGGTGCTCCCTCTTAGGTAGAGGTTGAGGTTTGGTTTGCTCTCTCTTTGGTAGAGGTGGAGATTGGTGTTTGCTCCCTCTTGGTGAGGTAGAGTTGGTTGTTGGTTTGTATCCCTCAAGTGTGAGGTGGATTGGTTGTTGTATTGGCTACGGGCTTACCCCTTGGTTGTGAGGTGGTTGTTTGAGAGAGGAGTTTGGTACTCCTAGAGTTGTAACAAATCCTCTTCGGTAGAGGTTCCCTCGGTGGGAGATAGTGGATTGGAAATCCTACACGGTGGTGTAGGCGGGGATGTAGAGCTAGGGGCTCGAACCTCGAAACATATCTTGTCTTAGCGTTTGATCCATTGTCTCTCTAACTCTCTATCTCATTTATTTGTGCAAAGCATCATTCATAACATCATATCATATTTGCTTGTGTTGTCCTTGCATTGATTCATATTGCTTAATTCATTATATGCTTGGATTGCTTGTGTGTGTGCCTCACTTATACTTAACCACAAGAGCTTCACATAGCACCTCAACCCATTCAAGGGGAATTAAGAGGAGTTAGTCCAGAGCCCTTCACGGGAAATTCGGCTACACTTGTGTGTTGTATTAAGTGTGTTGCAAGAATTGTTTTAAGCTTCCGCATTTAGAGCTCTTAGTTCACTAGATTAGAACTTGCACCTATTCACCCCCCCTCTAGGTGTTTTTCAGAATCATCTGCGGTGCCTGCTCCTCCTGCTCCATTAGTCCTTAAGCTGTCGGCCCGTAGGCAGACCGTTGGTAAAGCTGCTCCGGACCCGGGTATGATCAACTCCGTTTTTATAATACATTCTTATGTATTCCAGATAACTCATTGTTTACTTTATGATTCAGGAACTGAGGCGGTGAGAGACCCGAGAACTGAGGCTGCGGGAGAACGGGGGGAACATTATGATCCCCTGTTCACTTATAAAGAAGACGATGAGGCTGGCTATTTCACCGTCTCGGAAGAGTCTGGAGGTGTGCGGCCGATATAGGTCCTTCGGATGCTGGGACTTCAAAAGGAAGTCCCGTAGCTTCTAACTCTTTTGTGTGGACCACCGAGGGTTCGGCGAGTGAAAGTGGGCCGGCCGTCCGTGTTGACTCCGCCAAAGATTTTCCTATGGTGCCTGAGGGGACTGATGCCATTGTTGAAGGATTTCAGAGAGAGACTACGGCCAAGGCAGTCGAGATGATACCATCTTTTGGTAGCATTTTGCTCTTTCGTGAGTAATTTTCTTCTGATATTCATTAAACCTTGTTTAAATAGAATCTTGCTACAGATGTCCCGCCTCTTGGTGCATCGACTTCGAGAGAGCCAACCAATTTTCCTGAGGGTACCGTGGGTGAAGCAAGTACTTCGACCGTGGCGGATGCTGCTGAGCTGGAGACCTTGTATCACAGTTTGCCCTCCTATCAACCTGAACCGATAAGTGGAAGGAGGATTGAGGGAACAATAGTTACGGAACCATCCTCGCTTCCAACTATATCGATAAGTGGGGTGCCATTGGTTTTGCCGGTGCCGCCTATTTTGCCAAGCGCGGAGCTGAAGGTAATTACCAGTCCTACTTCTCCAACATTGGTGGTTGAGCCAGCTCTCTCAGAAATAGTCACTAGTCCTACTTCAGTTGTGGCTGGTGTACTGGTTTCAATGAGGACTCCTCCGAGATCACCGACGACCCCTCATGTTGCTGCAGCCAGTGCTTCTATTATTTCCTCCGTAGTTACGCCGGTGAAACCGGTGGAAACTCTGTCTTCAGGGGCTGCTCGTTTGCCGGGAGTAATTGAGGCCGAGAATGAATTCGTGGCTGAGTTAGTTGACAGCTTTTATAAGAGCTTGAAGCGATCCATTGCTTTGGTCTTGAAGGGCTCGACTACATCATTTTCTGCTTTAAAGGTGGTCCTCTCCCGAAGCATTGACAGTATCCGAGACTTTGGAGGGGATGACCAGGCCGCCACATTGGAGCTTCTGGTGGACAGACTCGAGAGGGATGTGGACGAATGGCGCCGTCTTAGCCATTCGGATCTGGAGTCTTCAGTTAACGAATAGCTTGCACCTCTTGTTGCTCAAATGCATGAAGCTCATCTTGCCGCTCAAGAAGCTGCTAAGGCAATTTCTTCTGATTTGAAATTCTTGGAGACAAGAAAAGTAGAGCTCGGGGATGCTATAGACGCTTCTAGCAGTGCTCTTTTTGACGCTGAGGATAAAATTGAAAAGGCCAAGAAAATGATCAGGAAGGCTAATCTTCTTTTGTCCAAGGCTGAACCAGTGCGTCTTGAAGAGACTGCTCGGCTTGAGCAGCTTAAGGCCCAGAATGACGAAGTCTTGCGGCAGGAGCTAGCACAGAGGGTAACCTTGGTTGAAATTGAAGCTCGCTTGGCCCAGACAGTGAGCTTTAATGAGGCCGAGTTGAGTTCGCAGGCGCTTATCAGGGCTGCTGAAGAGAGGAAGACTAGACTGGCCACTCTTGAAGAACGGATCAAGTCCTATGAAGCGCCGTCGTAGCTTGTAATCTGTGCATTCATGTATCCCTCTTTTGAAATCAATAAAAAATGATTTTATTTGACTCCCCTGTTGCATTTCCAACTTGTTTTATCTTCTGAATTCTTACTTTCAAGTTATATTGCAGCCCTTAAAAGGAAACGGAATAATGATATAACTAATCTAATCAGCGGTGATAAGCCGAGAGAGTTAGTCATACATTTGAGAAAATAGTCCTTACTGGACTAAAAGATGAGACTTGGCTATCTGTCGGTTCAGAGGTCGCAATGACGTAACCGATTGAGAAGCCACCAACCTCAAAATTTTGTCATATGATGACAAAGAAATAGTCCTTACCGGACTAAAAGATGAGACTTGGCTATCAGTCGGTTCAGAGATCGCAAT
Source organism: Agave tequilana (assembly GCA_038442645.1). Taxonomy (NCBI): domain Eukaryota; kingdom Viridiplantae; phylum Streptophyta; class Magnoliopsida; order Asparagales; family Asparagaceae; genus Agave; species Agave tequilana. Next base: position 52,695 of record JAVJIF010013370.1, on the reverse strand, counting down.
GACATAACCGATTGAGAAGCCACCAAACTCAAAATTTTGTCATATGATGACAAAGAAATAGTCCTTGCCGGACTGAAAGATGAGACTTGGCTATCTGCCGGTTCAGTGGTCGTAATAACATAATCGATTGAGAAGCCATCAAGCTCAAAATTTGTCATTCAGAGGTGACGAACTAGACATGATGACAAAGAGATAGTCCTTATCAGACTGAAAGATAAGACTTGGCTATCTGCTGGTTCAGAGGTCGAAATGACATAAACATTGAGAAGCCACCAAGCTCAAAATTTCTATGAGATTTGGAACGAATTGTCAGAGGTATATTGTTAACGTGATAACCAGAAAAGTCCACTAAAGACTGAGTGAGACTCAGAAACTTGCTGGGGAGCTGGGAAATGAATCTCATAAAAGATCATATGTCAGAGGTGTAATGTTAACGTGACAAAAAGAACTTCGTAGGAACTCATAAAGCAATTTATCAGAGGTGTAATGTTAACTTGACAAAAAGATATGCCAGAGGTGTAGTGTTAAACTTAGCATGGAAAGGTCTCGTTTTCACTGAGAAAATCGAGAAGATCACTGTCATAGGTTTAATGTTAACTTAACAGCGAAATGGATGCTAGAGGTATAGTGTTAAACATAGCATGGAAAGATCTCATTTTCACTGAGAAAATCGAGAAGATCACTGTCATAGGTTTAATGTTAACTTAACAGCGAAATGGATGTCAGAGATATAGTATTAAACATAGCATGGAAAGATCTCGTTTTCACTGAGAAAATCGAGAAGATCACTGTCATAGGTTTAATGTTGACTTAACAGCGAAATGGATGCCAGAGGTATAGTGTTAAACATAGCATGGAAAGATCTCGTTTTCACTGAGAAAATCGAGAAGATCACTGTCATAGGTTTAATGTTAACTTAACAGTGAAATGAATGCTAGAGGTATAGTGTTAAACATAGCATGGAAAGATCTCATTTTCACTGAGAAAATCGAGAAGATCACTGTCATAGGTTTAATATTAACTTAACAGCGAAATGGATGCCAGAGGTATAGTGTTAAACATAGCATGGAAAGATCTCATTTTCACTGGAAAAATCGAGAAGATCACTGTCATAGGTTTAATGTTAACTTAACAGCGAAATGGATGCCAGAGGTGTAGTGTTAAACATAGCATGGAAAGATCTCGTTTTCACTGGGAAAATCGAGAAGATCACTGTCATAGGTTTAATGTTAACTTAACAGCGAAATGGATGCTAGAGGTGTAGTGTTAAACATAGCATGGAAAGATCTCGTTTTCACTGAAAAAATCGAGAAGATCACTGTCATTGGTTTAATGTTAACTTAACAGCGAAATGGATGCACGGAGGTATAGTGTTAAACATAGCATGGAAAGATCTTATTTTCACTGAGAAAATTGAGAAGATCACTGTCATAGGTTTAATGTTAACTTAACAGCGAAATGGATGCCAGAGGTATAGTGTTAAACATAGCATGGAAAGATCTCGTTTTCACTGAGAAAATCGAGAAGATCACTGTCATAGATTTAATGTTAACTTAACAGCGAAATGGATGCGCGGTATGAGCGATTTTGGTCAGAAGTGTAATATTAACTTGACCGAGAGATTCATTTACTGTTAGAGGTGTTTGACATAGCAGTAATTCGAGTGGATCTGTTGTTCTTTGTATGTGATTTTATCATTCCAAGGATGAGAATTGGTAAGTGATTTTGGAGAGGGAATCAAATGGGAACAGGTCCCTTAGGATTTTTAACAAATCCTCAGCTGTCAACGGGTTTGATATGCCTTTACCAACTACCGTTTGAGTCGGGCTAGCCATGCTATTCCCCTCAGCATGATGAGTTGTCAAGGACTTATGTTGGGCTTAAAGGCCAACATTTTCCTCTACCCTTAACCGTGGAAAAATGGGAACAGGTCCCTTAAGATTTTTAGCAAATCCCCAGCTGTCAACGGGTTTGATATGCCTTTACCAACTACCGTTTGAGTCGGGCTAGCCATGCTATTCCCCTCAGTATGATGAGTTGTCGAGGACTTATGTTGGGATTAAAGGCTAACATTTTCCTCTACCCTTAACCATGAAATCAAATGATAACAGGTCCCTTAGGATTTTTAGCAAATCCCCAGCTGTCAACGGGTTTGATATGCCTTTACCAACTACCGTTTGAGTCGGGCTAGCCATACTATTCCCCTCAGCATGATGAGTTATCGAGGACTTATGTTGGGTTTAAAGGCCAACATTTTCCTTTACCCTTAACCGTGGAATCAAATGGGAACAGGTCCCTTAGGATTTTTAGTAAATCCCCAGCTGTCAACGGGTTTGATATGCCTTTACCAACTTCCATTTGAGTCGGGCTAGCCATGCTATTCCCCTCGGCATGATGAGTTGTCGAAGACTTATGTTGGGCTTAAAGGCCAATATTTTCCTCTACTCTTAACCGTGAAATCAAATGGGAACAGGTCCCTTAGGATTTTTAGCAAATCCCCAGCTGTCAACAAGTTTGATATGCCTTTACAAACTACTATTTGAGTCAGGCTAGCCTGCTATTCCCCTCAGCATGATGAGTTATCGAGGACTTATGTTGGGCTTAAAGGCCAACATTTTCCTCTATCCTTAACCGTGGAATCAAATGGGAACAGGTCCCTTAGGATTTTTAGCAAATCCCCAGCTGTCAATGGGTTTGATATGCCTTTACCAACTACCATTTGAGTTGAGCTAGCCATGCTATTCCCCTCAGCATGATGAGTTGTCGAGGACTTATGTTGGGCTTAAAGGCCAACATTTTCCTCTATCCTTAACCGTTAAAGGTGTTGGATCATTTGGTTAGTGTATGTGTAACCTTGATTCTCCTTTGAGACAGCCAGTGTATGATCAGCTTCCTACTGATTTATGGTTATATGATCTCGTTTGGAGGAAGAGGGGGCTCCTTTTGCATATCTTGGATTCGAAGGTCTTGATCAGAGGTGTAATGTTAACTTGATCATGAGAAGGATCCTTATCAAGAATAATACTTCTTTAAGAACCTGCCGTTGATCGGCATCATGAGTAAATCACCATTTGAAGTCATAAGGCGATATGCTCTGTTTGAATAGACTGTTTCTATTACAAACGGTCCTTCCCATTTGGGCTGAAATTTGCCTTTGGTTTTGTGCGTCATGATCATTTGTCGTCTGACGGCTAAACCAAATCTCCTTTCTGAAAGGCTCTTTATTTGACTTTCTTATTGAAGGCTTTTGAGATCCAAGCTTGATACAACTTAATGTGCTGCTGAGCTTGTAACCGCTTCTCATCTAGGGCTTCGAGCTCTTGAAGACGCAATCGATCATTGTCCTCTGATGTGATCTTAGTGATCAGAGCGACTCGTAATGACGGCATCTGGATTTCTAACGGTATGATTGCTTCACACCCGTATACCAGGAAAAAAGGCGTATTGCCTGTCGGGGTCCGAACCGTGGTTCGGTAGGCCCAAAGATATTCACTAAGCTTTTCATTCCAATCTCGCTTATTCGAGAAAACGAACTTTTTGAGTAACTTAATGATTGTCTTGTTGAATGCTTCCGCCAAGCCATTAGCGGCGGGGTTATAAGCAGTTGAAGCCACATTTGAAATTCGGTACTTATCGTAGAATCGATAGAATACCTGGCTTATGAACTGGGGGCTGTTGTCATGGATGATCCGCCAGGGACACCAAATCGATGAATGACATAGTGTTTGACGAAATTAACCACATTAGAAGTTTTAACTTCAACCAGTGGTATAGCTTCTGCCCACTTTGAAAAGTAATCAGTTATTCCCAGAATAAACCGGTGACCTTTTATTGAAGAGGGGCTGATTGGTCCTACGACATCGATTCTCCATGCTTTAAATGGCCATGAAGCAACAGTTGGGTGGAGCAACTCCGGAGGCTGGTGTATGAAGTCCACATGAATTTGGCATGATTTACACCTTCGCGCATACTGGATGGCGTCGGCTATCATAGTTGGCCAATAATATCCATACCTGTGCAATCGATCTTTAAGTTTTGGACCTGGCTGATGAGCTCCACATATGCCATTGTGTGCTTCTTTAAGCACTTCCTGTGCCTCTAAATTAGAAAGGCAACGGAGGAGGACACCGTCATATGAACGACGGTAAAGTGTCTTCAGAGTTGGATCATAGTAAAAACGGAGAGACCTTCGTCTGATAGATGCCGCTTCTTTAGGATTGTCTGGCAGCAGACCATGTAGAGCATAGTCGATGAAAAGAAATCGCCAATCTCTCGGCTCAAGATCCATCGAGATATTATAGACCTCTCTGGTTCTTAACATAGGGCCTGTTTGTTTCGTTGCAAAACGTCGCAAGTCGTAATTCGTAAAATGAGAATGGAAAAAGTGAACTGTAGCAGAGAAAATATATTGTGTTTTACGGTGTTTGGTTGATAAAGTGAAGTGTAAATGGAAAAGTATATTGTGTTTTACGGTGTTTGGTTGATAAAGTGAAAATATAAATGGTAAAGTATATTGTGTTTTAAGGTGTTTGGTTGGTAATGTAAAAGTGTAAGTGGAAAAGTTGACCACAAAATTAACTGTAGCAGTAATTTAAATATAATAAATACTATTAAATTAAATCTACAATAGCAAATTAAATTGTATTAATAAATTTGAGATAAAAAATTAATAATCTTAATATTTTATTTATAACAATAATATTAATAAAATATTAGTATAAATAGTAAAATATTACTAAAATATTAACTAAATAAATAATATAAATTTTAAGAAAATCAAAATTTTAAGAATACTAATAAAATATAAATATTAAAATTAAAAAAATAATAAAATATAGTTATAATATTATAATATTAAAAATACTTGAAAATTATTATAATATAAATTTTATTATAATATTATTGTAATATTATAGAATAACAAAGTAAAATATAATTATAATTTAATAATAAATTATCATTATAGTATTATTATACTGAATTATTATTACAATATTAACATAATAAAATATTAATATAATAATAAAATATATTATGATATTAATAAAGTAATTTTTTATATTAAAAAATAAATAATTAAATATATAGTAAAGTATAATATTGTTATATTAATAAAATATTAACTCTAAATAAAATAATAAAAAATGGAATAAGTATTAATAAAATAATAAAGTATTAAATAAAATATTAAATAAAAATATTAAATTAAAATAGTAAATATTAAATATTAAAACAATATTAAAAATAATAAAAAAATTAAAGATTAAATATAAAATAATTAAATAAGAAATTGAACACTATTTAAAATATTAAATATTAAATTATATTAAATTATATATTGATTATCAAGTAACTATTTTGAACTGTAAGTGTACTACAAGTGAGAGTTACATGACCACAAAATTAACTGTAGCAACTGCAAGTGGGAAAATATGAGTGTAAAAGTGAGATTTACATGACCACGAATTTAACTGTAGCAACTGCAAGTGGGAAAAGAAGAGTTGCATTTTGCAACTTATTTTTAAGCAAAACAAACAACGGAAAATGCAAAAGAAGCTTTACGACTTGCGTTTTGCGGCGTTTTGCAGCGAAACAAACACGCCCTAGAGCAGACAAGGTGTCGAGTCGCCACTGTAAGGTGATACTCGGTGTCGACTGGCAAGGCTAGCGTTGTTGCTAATGCAGTAAGAGCATCTGTCTTAGTATTTCGAGATCGAGATATGTGCCCGATGTAAAAGTCATCAAACAGATTAGCCATTTCGATGACTGCGTGATAATAAGGCACCAAGTCTTCATGACGGACCTCGTATTCGCCTTTAACCTGATTGATAATCAATTTTGAATCACCGTAAGCTTCAAGGTAGCATACCCCCATTTCGTGGGCGAGCTGAAGACCAATAAGTAGAGCATTATATTCCGTCACATTGTTGGAGCATGATTCCGTAAGGGAAAATGCTCTAGGAAGGACATGATTCTGTGGAGAGATAAACACAACCCCCACGCCGGCAATGATCCTGCCTTTAGGGCATATTCGTGATGCTCCATCGAAGAACATCTGCCATACTTCGTCTTCTGAAGTTATATTAGATTCAAAGACTTCATCTGGAATGTCTTCATTAAGTTTTGAGTTTTCCAGAATCGGATGAGCAGCCAAGAACTCTGCAAGGGCCTGGCCTTTAACCGCCTTTTGAGGGATAAAGAGCATGTCGTATTGAGACAAAAGAAGCGCCCACTTAGCTAATCTTAAATTCAATGATCCTGGATTCGTCCTCCTCATCGGACCATTGGACTAATCCTTTTATTGGTTTTGGTGAGGTTACTGTAGTTGAGGAAGTTAGCTGTTCATAATTGTAAGGTATTGCAACCCTAGATCTGGTATTTCGGAAGACACCTTCTTCATGTACCAAGACTTCGCCAAGGCCTGGGCTATAATCCGGATCTGGGGATCTGTAGGGAGTGTCGTGCGACGCTCGTCTACGCCTACGCAGCTCTCGTCCCCTTCCGATCATGTTAACGGATGCAGAGGGCAGATCTCGTGATACGCTCCTTTTGCGATATTTTACCGGAGCTTGCACCGACAGTCGATCAAAAACTGATCGTCGGCCTGGAGGAGTGGCGAGGATTGGTCCTAACCGGCAATGGACTGAGTGGAGTGTCACCAACTGACATCCCACTTGTTGACAACATGAGGAAGAAGTTTGGAAAGATTCTGACTTCCGTTTGCTTGTCAAGAATTCCCGCAAGTCAGACCCAGTCGGGCCTAATTGATTCAGCGCAGAGGCTCTGTTGGATTGCACATAGGACGATGTCCTGTTCTTTTCATCACCGCAGGGGTAATTAACAGTAAATAGTGCTTTAGCTCTAACTTCGCGGCTAAGAATCTTGGGAATGTTCTTGGGTGCTGAAGCTGCATAAGCACCGTTGTCAACACTTAGGGACGATCCCTTAGCTCCGCTGCGAGTAGTGCTTGATGAACTGGAGAGCGAAGCACGCTGTGGTGCTTTATCTGCTATGTTGCTGCGAGGGTGATTAGCCCTAGATGGTGTTTTGGCTCTAAATTTGCGGCTAAAAGCTTTGAAAATGCCCTTGGGCGCTGAAGCTGCATAATCACCGCTATTAGCACTTAGGGGCAATCCCTTACCTTCGCTGCGAAGAGCGAGCTTAGTACTTGAAGAATCGGGGAATGAAGCACACTGTGGTGCTTTGGTTTCAGCTTCGGGCTGCGAATATGACGCGTACCCTGAGGTACTGTATTTGGCACACCATCAGTAGCTTCGCTCATAAAAACGAGGCTAGTGCGAGGAGTTACTGCTCCTGAATTAGGCGAAGGCATGGTCGTCGTCGTAACTTCGCGGCTGACAGTCTCGACGAAGCAGGCAGGCATCTTACCTTTTTCTTCGCGAGAGAGACGAACTTGTGGCGTAGCTACACTTGAGGCTTCATACAGAGCCTTCTGCTTTGGTCTCCACATCTGCTTTGAAAAAGGAGACTTAGGTTCGTAGGGAACCTGATTAGCCACACGCGAGGCTGGGGGTGTTGGAAGGATTCTGCTTCCGGTTTTTGCTCTGAAACCTTGGCCATCGAGACCTTTCTATGCTTTCGTGCATGGGGCATTAGACCACCCCCAGAGAGGAGTTCTTCAAATTTTCCCTGGTCGAAGTGAACGACTAAGTTTTCGAAGGTAACAGGCTGAAGATTCTAATCCTTACATTGCGGGCCTGCTTTCTTGTTGCGCCAGAAGACCGTGATAGGCTCGCAGAGAGCCTCATCTGTCTTCACAGAGACTTGCGTAGAAGACTTAGCCAGAGGGGCTCTGGCTATACGGCTTCCTTGAATTCAGAAGTAGACCCAAAGGTCTGTTCGTCGCATTGCGACACTTGATTCTCAATAGTGGAGAATTCGTTCCCCAGCGGAGTCGTCATCTTATTTTCCATTGATTTTGCAAAGGGAAAAACTTACAAAAAGGGTCGAGGAGCTAAATTACAAGTGACACAAAAGATTACAAGTAGATCTCCTCTGAGATTCTGGAGAAGTGTGCCGATAGGAGTCTGGTCTGCACGCGACCACTTTGTCCCTTTGACGATGCGATCGATGGGATTCCCTTCTCGCCTGGTTCGGGGAATCAGAGAACAAAAGGTTGGTAGAACCCTCTTGTTACTTCTCAAACTGCCTCCACTTGGGAATTCCTTCTCGCCTGGTTCTGGAGATTCCTTGAGAGGGAGGAGGTCTTAAGGTATTAGCACCCTGATTAGAGAAGTAGTTCTCTGAATTCTTGAAAGCAAGAGAATAGATTTCTGTTTAGTCTCTTTCCTATATTTTTTTTAAGCCTCTCTCTCTGTGCGTCTCTCTCTATGTTTTTCAGCCTCTGGTGGGCTATTTATAGGGAGAGCAGGGGTAAAATTTCCCTTTATAAAATAGATTGAGTCAATCTGTTTAAATCTGAAAGGTAGCCTTGTCGCGAGGCTAGAATCAGCTTCTGCGAAGTTAGGAATAGCAGGTAGAGTCGATCCCCTGATCTGTTTTGATTCTTTCCAAATAACTGAAAGATCTCCCCTGATCCTCTTACTTGTTTTAGGAGAGTCAAGCGATTATTGCAAACAACTACCATATTTGATCTCAGATTTGATCTTGATTAGATTTGATCTTGAATAGATTTGATCTTATCTGGAGATTTTATTTGGTCAAAGGTGACCATGAAAGACCCGCAGCGGAGCTGCCGCGTCGAGCTCACAGCGGAGCTGGAAGGAGCATCTGGCGAAGTCAGAAGAAAGCTCTTCAGTGGAGCTAGATAAACATCTGTGGCGAAGCTACCGAACATCCTTCTGCGCGGTCGTGTGTGGCTTCGAGCGAAGGTAACTCTCTGCGGAGTTAACTGAGCACTTCAGGCGAAGCTGTAAGTTAGCTCTCCGATAGAGCTTTGAACAGTTCCAAGGCGAAGTTGGACAAACTTAGCCTCTCAGGTGAGGCTATCCCCTCGGGCTCATGCGATACTAAGTGTTGAGCTAACCTAGCATCTTAGGCCTGCTTAGTTCTTTTCAAAGACAATCTGGGCTTACTATCTGCTTCACCGGATCAGTAGAGTCCAAGTTGCTGATTTGTCTCTCGGAGATGGGTAAAAAACTGGTCAGTATTATTATGAAAGATGGAGGTCTGGGACATTCAGTTTTCTTCTTTGAGTGTTAGAATTGACTGTTTATGCTACAGAATGTGCAGTGATATTGTAGCTTTCGATAGATGATCATGTTGTCACAACTAGAGATGATAGAGATTTGATGGCTGAGTGTGCGAGGTTATTAAGCAGACAATCTCCACAGTCGCCTATTGAGCGTGGACTAGAGAAGTTGTAGTGGCTCCCTGATCAATTTAGAGTGATTTTGGTGTGTTTTACTGTAACACCCGTTCCTGGAATACGTACTGATTGGAACGAGAAATTGTAATAAAGAAAAAGAGTTAGAAAGTCTTGTTTCAATTCTATCCGCTGCAGCAAGGGCCAAAGCGGGTCGATCCACAGGGAAGGATGCGATGCAAGCGTTTCGGACGATTTCTCTGTATTACTTAGAACAAAACAAAAGAGAGTGATTAGATTTGAATGATTTGATTGGAGATATGCAGTTTACTAATCTTCTACCACAACCCATAGTGCAAGTCTTGAAAAGTGAATATCATTTTGAAACAAGTAAAATCTATCCTAGGTTGTTAATAGAAATTCAAGCAAGATAAATGATATTAGAATCTAACTAATGTGCACTAATAAAAATTCAACAAGTGTTCATCCTAACTTCTAAGTATAGCATAAGAAAAGTCTTAACTTAAAGTTATGCTATCAAAGTTGTTAAGCATGAATTTATGAAGAATTGTTTAGAAGTGTAACCTAGATTAGAAAAACTATCAATTAATCTTCAAGAAAACTGTTTTAATCCTAGGGTTTCTAAAAGTGATTATCAATCCATCCACTTTCTAAACTACACTAGGGTTGTTTAAGAGATTAGCAAACCACAAATTAAAATTAGTTATTCATCTTTTTTTTTTAATATATTTTCAATTTCTTTTTGTTTAATGTGCAAAATTATGTGAAAGAGAGAAGAAGAAGACAAATAAAAAGATCACAGCATAAAACAAAATTAAATGACAAAATTAAATGACTAAGAAGAAAAGGTAACCTTTATTTGAATGTCACTTCCAAATACAATGCTCCTCTCCTCCTCCAAAATATGCTAAAAACGAAACGAAATTACAAGAAATTTGAAAAGAGAAAATCTAAAGAAAACCCTAAGTTTCCGTCTCTGGATGCCCCCTCTCTGTTGCTCTGCAGGGGTTTTTATAGGAGATGGAAGACGTAGAGTCCCGGTACAATTCTATCACGAAAGCTGGTAGTCAACCTCATCCACAGGGCCGCAGAAACACGGCTATGGCCGCGTTTCGCGGCTATAGCTTGGCTTCTGGCCAAGCGCTTTCGCGCGTGGCCTCCTCTGGTCCGTCCATCTGGGTATATTCTTCTGGATTTTGCATACCAACTCTTCATTTTGAAAATTCGGGATAACTTGGGAAGCAAGTTATCATCAATCCAAATCTTTTTGAAACGAATTTCTATCTTTGCTCTCTTCTCCTTTTATCTTTAGCCTTGTCCTGCAAGTAACTAGGGTTGAGTAGAAGTCCATCCTTTTCCTCTTCTTTTAGCAATTATGAGTTCATTCTTATCTTTCCTTTTCTTCACTTACATTTTAAATAAAGAGTTTAAAAATCCAAGTTAGATTAGGTTAAATAATAAGAAACTTCTAAATTACTACAACTTTTGCACATGGGCTTGCACATGGGCTTTTGGGCTTCATTTAGGCTTTATTCTTTTATTTAAATAATTACTCAAGGTCTGCACACATTAAATAACAAAACTTTAGTAATAGTGCATAATTGAAAGAATAAATAGGGAAACATGATAGTAAATGTAGTGATGAATATGCATTTTTTACTACCTATCACGTACGTAGATACGTATTCTGATTTTTCTATCATATTTTTTATTTAGTTTTGTATTTGTTTTTGTTTGTGATTATTAGTGTGATTGTTTTGTATTGGATCTGGATTCATGGACTCGGAGTCAGCCCTAGTCTGAACTAGGGGCTCGATCCTAGTATATTACTAGAATTGGCATTTTTGGTAGTTCAATTTGACCGATTTTAGTTTCAAATATCGTTTTCTAATATTTTAGATTTTTCATGATTTTCTGAAATTTTTCAAAATTATTTGCAAAATCTTCAAAACCGGTGTCGACCGACATCGCTGACCGTTTTTCGGATTTTTAGTTTTCAAATGAGATTGAATTTTCAGAAAGGGCTTTCACATTACCTCTTAAAATCTTATTTTCTAACTAAAGGATTTTTTTGAGATTTTTCAGAATTTATCGAAAATCCACCGGTTTTGGTGTCGACCTGTATCTTCAGAAGATTTCAGGATTTTTAATTTGAAAACTACATTGAATTTCTTGAATCTGATTTCTCGAGTATCTTAAAATAATATTTTCTATTTTTGAGAATTTTTCGGAATGATTCTGAAACAGTCATTTTTACCCTATTTAATAATATTATTTTTTCCCCTTCACTCTTCATTTTCTTCCCCTCCCAAAGTCAACTCTGACACAGCCACCCCCCAATCACATCACCTGCCACCTATGTCCCATCACATCAATTTTCATTTTTAATAAACCAATTTCTCCCCTTTTTTTTACATCATTCTCTTTTTCTTTTTCTTTTTCTTCCTTTTCTTTTTTTCTTTTCCTTCTCCCTTCCTGCTTATGGTGCCGACCACCCCACCTCCGGCGCCCCGGTGGGGCTGAGCGTCGCCGGCGGCTGACGGCCAGGGGGCCTCCTGGCCCCCTGTGCGTGGTTGGAGGAGGGGCAACAGCCCCCTCCTCTTCTCCATTTTCTCTCCTCCCTCTCTTTTTCCCTCTCTCTCTTTCCCCCTCTTCTCTCTATTGGCCACGCCAGCGGCCAGGGCCGTCGCGCGGCCACTGGCCGGAGAGGGGGCCAGTTTCCCCCTCTCCTTCTCTCTCTCAGATCTCTCTCTCTCCCCCCTCTCTTTCTTCTCTTTTTCCTTCCTCCCCCTCTCTTTTGGGGTGGCCAGCGGCCACCCCAGCCTGCGCCTGCCACGGCGGTCGGCGCAGTGCCCTGCGCCTCCCTGGCCGCAGCCAGGGGCGGCAGAGCCAGCGGCCTGGGCTGGCGTGAGCAAGGGGGGCTGCAGCCCCCAATTCTCTCTCTCTCCCCCTCTCATCTCTCTCTATCCTGGTTCCTCTCTCCCTCTCCTATTCTCATTCTCTCTCTAAAACTCCTCTCTTTAATTTTCTCTCTCTAGAAATCTCTCTTTCTCTCTCTAAATTTTCTCTCTAGAAATCCCTCTTTCTCTTTCTAGATCTTCTCTCTCTAGAAATCTCTCTTTCTCTCTCTAGATTTTCTCTCTAGAAATCCCTCTTTCTCTTTCTAGATCTTCTCTCTCTAGAACCCCTCTTTCTCTCTAGACTTTCTCTCTCTAAAACTCTCTTCTCTCTCTCCTTTCTTATTCTCTCAAAAATATATTTATATATATATTATTATATTATTATATATATTTATTTGGATTGTTGGCTTGATCGTGGTATCTAACACCGGTACTTGCCACGCTATACCTGACCCTGATATATGACACCGGTACTTGCCATGATATATTTGACATATATACGTGACACCGGTACTTGCTATGCTATACATATTACTTGATATAAGATACCGGGGTTTGCCATGCTATACATAACACCTGATATATAACACTGGTACTTGCCATGATACACTTGACACTTGACATGCTATCACCCGGTACTGGTACACTTCACCTGATATTGTGGCACATATAATATTTGCATATTTCATGACTATTAATTTTACGGGGACTTCGCATGATTATTATACTGTTACCAGATATTTGGTACTCCTGAACTCCTGTACTCCTGAACTCCTATATTCCTGAACCCCTGAAAAAGGGTGACTCCTGAGATTATACTCTTGATATTATGCACCTGTTAATTCCCGTAGTTGGATAATCATGGTTAAACTGTATACACTTGTGGATATTATCTTTGGGCAATTCATATATGTATAATAAAAATACTCAACTTACACTGGGGTGGGAAAACTGATGGAAACCGGTATGATGTCATATTTATAATGGTGATATATCTGAAGTGTCGTGTGGGGCACGTAATGATAAGTCCCCGAAGCAGTAGCCTGAATCTGAAGTGTCTGTGGGGCGCGTAATGATAGTCCCGGAAGCAGTAGCCTGTACTCCTGAGCTAGTCCCGGCAGAGACAGGACCCACTATAAATATGAGCCATCAGATTTATCAGTTTCCAAATAAAAACTCGTCTTATTCATAAGTTGATGTATGTGTACCGGTAGCACATACAAAAGCATATGAATTGGACGAATAAAATAAAACAACAAAACAGTAATAATATTAGGAACGTGTGATATTTGGTCTCTCCTTTGTTCGGGTCCTGATACTCACATATCAGACCCGGGTAAATTCTACAGAGTGCAAACTCTAGCATGGACTATCAGTGATGTGAGACGCTGGTAAGGAGACGATTGAAATATCAAACGGTACTGATTATTATTGGATCAATTAAAATGCAACTCCTTTATATTCTCCAGTTACAGTATTATGCTCTGAGTTGACACCCTATTTTATGACACATGACCTCTGTGATGATTACTCCAACACACTCTAGTTCTGTTACCCTGAGGGCAACTCAAGTTGTATGAACTCAGATGATGGTGGCATCGAATATGTGGTATATAGATGAGGGTTTCCTTATTTGGATTATCCCCTCTGAACACACCTAGAGGGGGGGGTGAATAGGTGTAAGTGCTAATCTAGTGAACTAAATGCGCTAAATGCGGAAGCTTAAAACAATCTTGCAATCACACTTAATACAACACACAAGTGTAGCCGAATTCCCCGTGAAGGGCTCTGGACTAACTCCTCTTGATTCCCCTAGATATGGGTTGAGGTGCTATATGAAGCTCTTGTGGTTAAGTACAAGTGAGGCACACACACAAACAAGCCAAGCATATAAGGATGAACAATATGAAATAATGCAAAGCAACACAAGCAATATGAATGATATGAATGAAGAATGATGCTTTGCACAAATAAGAGAGAGAGTTAGGAGACAATGGATCAAACGCTAACAACAAGATATGTTTCGAGGTTCGAGCCCCTAGCTCTACATCCCCGCCTTCACCACCGTGAAGGATTTCCAACCCACTATCTCCCACCGAGGGAACCTCCACCGAGGAGGATTTGTTACAACACAAGGAGTACCGAACTCCTCTCTCAAACACCGCCTCACAACCGAGGGGTAGGCCCGTAGCCAAACAACAACCAACACCTCTACCGAAGAGGGTTACAAACACCAACTCCACCTCTCACTAGAGAGAGCAAACAACAACCAACTCCACCTCTCACTAGAGGGAGTAAACCACAATCTCAACCTCTACCAAAGAGGGAGCAACCCATCAAATCAAGGGTTTTTACAACAAGTTGTTCCAAAGACCACAAACTCTTTTTTTCCCACAACAATGATCCTAATAGAATAGGATAGGAGATAAGCTCAAGTGTGGAAACTAGGTGTTTGAAAAACAGAAACTCAAAGAAGTAATCTTGGGAAAACTCTTGAAGATAATAGAAATGAAGAACAAAGACAAATCTCCCAAAATACTATTTTCTTTGATTTTTCAAAAACCTAAAACAATACAAAGATAAATCTTTTTGGCACAAAACTCTTTTGAAAACTTGTTTAAAACAGTAGAGAAAGTCTAGAAATTTTAGCTCTAAAAATCTTGGCAAAATCCCAAAGAAATGGGGTTTATATAGGTCAAACAGAAAACTAGCCGTTAGGCTGATCTGGCAGCCTGACAGGCTAGCGGTCGGCCGGCCCGGCCGACCGCCAACGGTCATAAATGTGACTGTTGGGCAATCCGGTCGACCGTGCGGCCGACCGCCTAGATACAGAGAGCAAAGCTCTCTGGTCCGGTCGGCCGGCCGGCCCACTGTGCTGCCAGACGTGCACAGCTCTGTGCACGTCGGTCGACCGCAAGGGTCGACCGGCCCTTGGTACGGTCGACCGTGCGGTCGGCCGACCTGGCCTGTCAGCCAGTTCTGGGTTAGAAACACTTGTTAAAAATATTTTAATAAATCTTTTATCTCTTCTAAAAATCCCCAAAATAGTTTTATCATTTTGCATTGATACATAAACATGTGATAAAAAGTTTAGCTCAAATATCAAGCATATGAAACTATTTTTGTGTTTTAACATTTTTACCAAAAACCAAAACATGTATTTTATCAAACTTGGATTTTCAACACATGAATAGGAAAGTCAAAATAAGTTTGTTTAAAAGTTAAGCATGCATGTATAGAATGAATCTACTATACATAAACCAATTAAACTTGTTTTGATCAACTATTCATGAAAACAAATATCGGTTAAACTAAAAACCGAAAAATCATAAAACGTGTGTGTTGTGCACTTGAGCATATCAACTATACTAAGCTTTACACATGAATCTAAAGCACACTAAATTAAATTAGGATACCTAAGTTTTCTTGATGATCTTCCATCTTCAAGCCGACTCGATCCCAAACGTGATCCGCCGAGTGCAAAGGTATGATCTTGATGCTCGGGCACGGGAATCACCAAGTGAAGGCTTCCAAGACTCCTCTTTTTGAAGCAATCACCAACTAATATCTTGTTACATGATCTGAAACTAAAATCAAAGATTATTAGTAAACATAACTACATGAGTTAATCATCATCAAAACTAGAGAGGAAGGCCTCCGGGTCAACAATCTCCCCCTTTTTGATGATGACAAAACTCATGGAGTTATATATGCATGGATTAAAGTTAAGCTTTAAAGAAGCTCACCCTTAACTCATGCAAAACAAATAAACAATAAATATGCAATGAATGACAATGCATAATCATGCATAAACGATAAAAGGTTCTAGATACCAATGAAATGTTCAAAAACAAAACATGCTCTAGGTACCAATTAAAATTACACTAAATTAAACTTAATATATGCAAAACATAAATATGCATATATAAAATACTTATATAAAACACTCAAAATCTTTCTCCCCTTTTTGTCAATCATCAACAAAGGGGTAAACAATCAAAACAAAACAAAATCTTCTCCCCATTTTTATTACAAAGAAACAATCATTAATAAAAAGGGTAAAAGCAAAACCAAACCAATAAATTTTTCTCCCCATTTTGTTCGAAACAATGAATCAACAAAAGGGTTAGTAAAAATAATGTTTCCCCCCCTTTTGTCTAAAACAAAAACAAAAACCAAATAGGGGTGACAATCAATTAAGGTACCAATTGAAAATATGTCAAAGTAGCATCTTGATACCAATTGAAAGTAAACATAGATCAACAAATAAATGGTATATGCTATATACATTCATGAAGAGGAAGATGTGAAGCTTCCCTACATAAATACATTACATGAAGGAGGGATGACAAGCCCTAATTCACATAACGTACACTATGCAATGCATAAGAGGAGATGTGAAGCTCCCCCTACACACGTGTACCACATAAAGAAGAGATGTCAAGCTCCTCAATACAAGATACACTCAACATGAATCTATATGTAGAAGAGATGTTAAGCTCTCCTTGTATATAGGCAATACAAATCAAAACTTTTGTATTTATCTTTTAAACAAAATTTGAGATACCAAATTTTAAAACATTCAAATAAACATCTTGATATCAAAAGAGAGTATTATTCTTTTTAAACATATGATATCAATTTAAAATTTTATTTTCTATCATAAAGCAAGGGAGTGAAAATACAAATACCAATTTAAATATGAAAATCGAATTTCTCCCCCTTTATGAGATACCAACAAAACACATGCATAAGCTTGTATAAGAAACCAATTGAAAATTGAATCAATTGAAACAAAGTTGAAGGTCAAGCTTAGCATAAACAAAATATATATGTATGAAAAATTTAATATCAATCGAAATTGATACTATTTGAAGTTGAAAAACATACATACATACAAACATATATGAGTATACAAGAAAGGTCAAAATTGATACCAATTGAAAGAATTTCAATGATACCAATTGAAACAACAATAATGATCAAGTGTATACATCATATAACTACCACCCAATCATGTTCAAGTTTAAAATGATTTTCAATATAAAGCATACATGAGCATGATCTCCCATCCATCCGCCCGTGGATGGTAGGGGTTTTCAAAAAAAATAGATTTGAAAATAAGGTTTGTTTGAAAAACTCTACCAAATGAGGAATATCGCAACTAGTTATATGAAAAATTTGTAAACTAGTACGAAATCCTTCAAGTAAGGAATAAAATAAAATTATTTTTCATGAAAATATGAAATTCACAAAATAGCCAACACTCATAATCAATTAAGCATAAATATGACTCATGAAAACAAAACATGAGCAAACAATAAATGTGAGTGTACAAATACAATGTGAAGATCATAATCATGAAAGATGGACAATAAGCTCAATATTCCTTGAAACATGAAAACATGAAAATCATCAAAACTATTTAATCTTCAAGGTATATGTATGTCCTATACAAACTAAATTATACATACATATCAAAACACAAAGAGTCCACAAAGATATATGCATGAAGGCACGTGGCTCAAAAGGATATATATGTATATCTAATAGTTTGGACAAGATAGACATATACATGAAGTTTAAATATAAACATAAAACAATTCCAAAAAGGGAATACAAGTTTAAAATGCATGGATCATCAAAACTAGACTATACTAGCACATCTAATGGGTTCAAATAAGCATTCAAGCTCAAACATATATAGATTTATTTGTGGCCCACTATATGCACAAGTATAAATCCTAGTCTTAATGAAAACTAACATTTAAACATATATTCAAATCATGAAGCATCAAAAACAAGATATGAATAAACATGAAAAGCATAAACATGATTATTATGTAAATTCACATTTTATTAGATTCATGATGTACATGATAGCTAAACAAAGGTGAGAACACTAAATATGGGTCCATATAAGCATGGGTGTCTCAAAGGGCTATACATGCATGTCAAGGATCTAATAAGCATGGCATTATCATAATAAATCTACAATCAATAAAACATGCTATAAACAATGAATATGAAAGCATGTAAACAATAATAAGGAGTTAGGAATCGTTACCAAAACCTAGAAGACAACTCTCCTTGTCTCCAAAAACATGGTGGTCCTCTCCATCAAACTTCCTTGAAAGTGATGCATCCAATTAGTAATCTTTAGGCACGGAACGCATCCACTCCAAGGTACGGCTACTCTCACGTCATGTGAGAGCCCACACCTACATCATAAACAGTAGGGATGGTCTTTGGTACCCACATCTTATTGGGTCCATGGGGGTTAGTACCTTCTCTAACCCAAACAAACTTATTTGCTAAATTAGAAACATGTATATGATCATAGCAAAATTTAGCAAGGTGGCCCTTACGTCCACAATGTGTACAAGTGTACACATGAGCATACAACGTGTGATGGTGTCCGTGAGGAGCATGTGTATGCCGTGGAGGGTGTGCATGAAAAGATGGAACTTGTTTCTTTCGAAACAAAGATTCCAATCGTGTATGCCCAACAACACATTGGCTCAAAGTGGAGCCCAAACAATCTACACTCTTCTTAAGCATGGATATATCATTGTTAATCAAAGAAGAAGTGTGGCATGCAATAGGTGTTCTAGGTGAAGCTACCCTAGCATGGCAAACATGAGAAATAATATCATTTTTCAAAGACTTATTTTTATTTAAACAAATTTCTAATTCTTTTGAAATAAAATCAATTTCTCTTTTTAAAGAATCATTATCTCTTAAAACAAATTCAACTTTTGAAGACAAAACATCATTATTCTTCAAAAGAGTTTCACAATCATTTTTAGATTTTAAAAATTTATTTTCTTTTAGTGCAAGATCAAGTTGAGACCTTAATGAATCCCTTTCATTAGAAATCTCATCTTTCTCTTGCAAAACAATGTCAAGTCTAGAAATAAAATTTTTATTATCATTGTTAAGGCCTAGACTTTTCTTTTTCAAAATTTTATATTTTTCAAACAATTTTTCACAAACAATGGAAAGTTCTTCATTCAAGGCATGGGCATCAATATTCTCATCACATGAAGAACTAGCATACTCATTACAATCTAGTTGAGATTCCGAATATACCTCAAGGGAGTCATTCCCTTGGACCGTATAGCATTGTTGTGGCTCGGATTCATCTCCACTAGATTCCTCCTCTTCTTGTTGGATAGGCGTTTGAAGCTTGGAGGTTGTGGTTGTGGTTGTCAACATATTCCACACTACAAATGCGGAATCAAAGTTAGAAGCAAGCAAAAGATATTCTTTAGGAAGTGTGCTTCTAATGGCCTCAAGGGCTTGTGCATTGGCCCCTATATGCTTGCTATCACTAAGGTAGGATTCTTTGATAATGACAAGGTGAACCTTATAACCTAGGGTTGTAGGTAAATGGACATCCTAGTCTTCCAAACAAGAATGTTGGAAGGGTCAAACATAGGTGGGGTCATGAAGTCCATGGATGTAAACTATATGTGTGCAAACAAACAAATGTGCAAATGCAAATGTAGACTAGCAAACAAGGATCTCACTCCTAGGTTGTTAAACCTAAGTATCAGGAGCGTAGGCTCTGATACCAATTGAAAACATCTAGAGGGGGGTGAATAGGTGTAAGTGCTAATCTAGTGAACTAAATGCGCTAAATGCGGAAGCTTAAAACAATCTTGCAATCACACTTAATACAACACACAAGTGTAGCCGAATTCCCCGTGAAGGGCTCTGGACTAACTCCTCTTGATTCCCCTAGATATGGGTTGAGGTGCTATATGAAGCTCTTGTGGTTAAGTACAAGTGAGGCACACACACAAACAAGTCAAGCATATAAGGATGAACAATAAGAAATAATGCAAGGCAACACAAGCAATATGAATGATATGAATGAAGAATGATGCTTTGCACAAATAGAGAGAGAGAGAGAGAGTTAGGAGACAATGGATCAAACGCTAACAACAAGATATGTTTCGAGGTTCGAGCCCCTAGCTCTACATCCCGCCTTCACCACCGTGAAGGATTTCCAATCCACTATCTCCCACCGAGGGAACCTCCACCGAGGAGGATTTGTTACAACACAAGGATACCGAACTCCTATCTCAAACACCGCCTCACAACCGAGGGGTAGGCCCGTAGCCAAACAACAACCAACACCTCTACCGAAGAGGGTTACAAACACCAACTCCACCTCTCACTAGAGGGAGCAAACAACAACCAACTCCACCTCTCACTAGAGGGAGTAAACCACAATCTCAACCTCTACCAAAGAGGGAGCAACCCAATCAAAGTAAGGGTTTTTATAACAAGTGGTTCCAAAGACCACAAACTCTCTTTTTCCCACAAACAAATGATCCTAATAGAATAGGATAGAAGATAAGCTCAAGTGTGGAAAACTAGGTGTTTGGAAAACAGAAACTCAAAGAAGTAATCTTGGGAAAACTCTTGAAGATAATAGAAATGAAGAACAAACACAAATCTCCCAATATACTATTTTCTTTGATTTTTTCAAAAACCTAAAACAATACAAAGATAAATTTTTTTGGCACAAAACTCTTTTGAAAACTTGTTTAAAACAGTAGAGAAAGTCTGGAAATTTTAGCTCTAAAAATCTTGGCAAAAATCCCAAAGAAATGGGTTTATATAGGCCAAACAGAAAACTAGCCGTTAGGCTGATCTGGCAGCCTGACAGGCTAGCGGTCGGCTGGCCCGACCGACCGCCAACGGTTATAAATGTGACCGTTGGGCAATCCGGTCGACCGTGCGGCCGACCGCCCAGATACAGAGAGCAAAGCTCTCTGGTCCGGTCGGCCGGTCGGCCCACTGTGCTGCCAGACGTGCACAGCTCTGTGCACGTCGGTCGACTGCAAGGGTCGACCGGCCCTTGGTACGGTCGACCGTGCGGTCGGCCGACCTGACCTGTCAGCCAGTTCTGGGTCAGAAACACTTGTTAAAAATATTTTAATAAATCTTTTATCTCTTCTAAAAATCCCCAAAAATAGTTTTATCATTTTGCATTGATACATAAACATGTGATAAAAAGTTTAGCTCAAATATCAAGCATATGAAACTATTTTTGTGTTTTAACATTTTTACCAAAAACAAAAACATGTATTTTATCAAACTTAGATTTTTCAACACATGAATAGGAAAGTCAAAATAAGTTTGTTTAAAAGTTAAGCATGCATGTATAGAATGAATCTACTATACATAAACCAATTAAACTTGTTTTGATCAACTATTCATGAAAACAAATATCGGTTAAACTAAAAACCGAAAAACCATAAAACGTGTGTGTTGTGCACTTGAGCATATCAACTATACTAAGCTTTACACATGGATCTAAAACACACTAAACTAAACTAGGATACCTAAGTTTTCTTGATGATCTTCAATCTTCAAGCCGACTCGATCCCAAACGTGATCCACTTAGTGCAAAGGTATGATCTTGATGCTCGGGCACGGGAATCACCAAGTGAAGGCTTCCAAAACTCCTCTTTTTGAAGCAATCATCAACTAATATCTTGTTACATGATCTGAAACTAAAATCACAAGATTATTAGTAAACATAACTACATGAGTTAATCATCATCAAAACTAGAGAGGAAGGCCTCCAGGCCAACACCCTCGACGTATCAACCCCATGAATCCATAATCTGAGCTTATACAACTAGTTTTGTCCATACTTATATTTATCGCGTGTTTAGTGTATTTATCACATGTTCAATATATTTGTCGCATGATTATGTGTACCTATGCTCTATGTACCGTTTTCCATGCATATTTACTGATATACATGTATTTACTTGATCTCGGATTTACTGTCATTTTCCTTGTATTACTTGTCATTTCTTGTACCTGCATGCCTGGACCACACCACTTGATCATGTACACGTGTGCCTGTTATGCACGCCATTTGGCTTTATCATATGTACTCGCTGGGGTTGCTAACAACCCTGAATCCTCATGTCCAGATCCTGAAGTCTGGACCATGGCAGCCTTGTTGTAATAGATCAGAGTGGCGCAGGAGGAGCGTGGATTAGCAGTTGCCTATCTGGACTCTCCTTCTTCCAGCCTTTTCTTGATCGGCTCGCGAGATTCTCATCTTGCTACTCGTGAGTACTTTTCTGTATTTCATATTGTACACCTTGCTTTTGTGCTTCTTAGTGATCTTATATTCTTGAGATATTATATCGTGCCTTGTGATAACTGTGTACTGGTGTTATTATTGTTGGATTATATGTTACCACTGTGCTTCCATACTCTGATTCCTGCCTGTACTGATGTTTAGTGTATATACGTGAGGGTATTTCCAACCTGCGTATATACGTCGCAGTAACGTCTCCGTACCCGCGGGATCGGGGCGTTACAGGGTGGTATCAGAGCCTAGGCTCTCACATCCTCGGTACAACCAGTCGGCAAATTAATGATAAAGAAATTTGCAACTGGAATGCATGGGTCGTGGTTATACAATCCAACTACAAGTACAAGTTATCTATTCCCTCTTAATCGTCCTTTCCTTGATTCTTGAAATCTCTTTCATCCTTTTTCCATTTCCAGTTCCTGTCATCCTTATACCAACTCAAGATATGGATAAACTGGTAGGGTAGCAGCAAAACAGATGTGGTTTGCTATCATTATGTCCTGGTATTCTTTGATTATGGTGCATCACCTGGTTTTATATTGGATGGTTCTTCGGCCTCGCATTCTATTCTTGTATATATGGATACATCACGGGGAAATTAGCACAACAAGTAGGGTAGTCATCACTTATATAACCAGACAGACCGTATCATTACATGAGGAACGTGGGTATGAAACTGTATTCCAGATTCAGGGCTTCTACCGGACAGAGTTATGGAGACAGCATTCGGGACTCGTTTCGATTATTGTGATTCTTGATCGTGTTCTTAGAGCCACCAACTTCTGGCAGTTTTTATTGATTTGGTGGACTGCAGACCCCGCTAGCCTCGCCAAGCGAGGGTCGTGTTTTAGTCACCCGTGGACCTAACCCGGTGTGGGCTTCGCCTGGTGCTTAGCATTTAGCGTTGTGTTACGCGCTGGCTTCGCTGCATGAGCTTCGCCAAGTGCGAGCCTCACAGAGCGTTAGCTCCGCTGCACCCTAATGCTTAACGCCTGAGATGTGTTACGCGATGGCCTCACCTAGGCTTGGTTCCGTCCGTGACTAGTCCCTTCAGTGCTTAGCACTCTAGCCCGTTCCTCGGATTTCTTCCGCCTAGCGTGTTTTCATGGATCCGCTGGACAAGATTTTCTCGCTGTATCTGAGCTATAGCCATGATCCTTATGAACGATCCATTCGGCAACCTTGCAGGGATTGAGTATTCTTTAATGTTTCATCTGCAGTCGGGTTATCATTCAGAAGTCAGAATTCAGAATTCTCCATGGTTATTCTATATTCTCGGTTATGTCTTTTAGGGATTGCAATGCCCAGTATTCAGAAAATTCTTAATTATTGGTCTTCTTGATTTATCTCAGTATTATTGGGGTTTTCTTTATCTTCGGTATTCTGGTTTACTCTTGGAGAAATAGTGTGCATGCAGTATCGGTAATTTTACTTCAGATTCTTTGTCAAGGACAGCTTCATGCCATGCGGGACTTTATATTATATTATGGATTTCACCTCTATGAATTTCTATGGGTTTCA
Source organism: Agave tequilana (assembly GCA_038442645.1). NCBI lineage: Eukaryota > Viridiplantae > Streptophyta > Magnoliopsida > Asparagales > Asparagaceae > Agave > Agave tequilana. The sequence continues at coordinate 28,835 of JAVJIF010013370.1, read as the reverse complement.
TCAGTTTTGCTTCGCAGTCCGAAAGAGCAGACATCATGTCAGTATTATTATGGCACCGTCAGAAAATATATACGGCAAAAGTGCAGTAATGTCTCAGTCTTGAGTTTATCATTCAGTCAATTTGTGGGAATTACTCTCAGTCACTCATATCTTGATTGGTATAATCCTCGTCCCTATTCCTTCTGTGTTCATCTTTCCCTTATTGAAATTTCGAGGACGAAATTTTTGTAAGGTGGATGGAATGTAACACCCCGTTCCTGGAATACGTACGTAGATACGTATTCTGATTTTTCTATCATATTTTTTATTTAGTTTTGTATTTGTTTTTGTTTTGTGATTATTGGTGTGATTGTTTTGTATTGGATCTGGATTCAAGGACTCGGAGTCAGTCCTAGTCTGAACCGGGGGCCCGATCCTGGTATATTGCTCGAATTGACATTTCTGGTAATCCAATTTGACCAATTTTAGTTTCAAATATCGTTTTCTAATATTTTAAATTTTCATAATTTTCTAGAATTTTCTAGAATTATTTGCAAAATCTTCAAAACCGGTGTCGACCGACATCGCTGATCTTTTTCCAGATTTTTAGTTTTCAAATGGGGTTGAATTTTCAGAAACGGCTTTCACATTACCTCTTAAAATCTTATTTTCTAACTAAAGACATTTTTTTGATATTTTTCAGAATTTATCGAAAATCCACCAGTTTTGGTGTCGACCAGTATCGCCGGAAGATTTTAGGATTTTTTAATTTGAAAATTACATTGAATTTCTCAAATCCGATTTCATCGAGTATCTTAAAATAATATTTTCTATTGTGAGAATTTTTCGGAGCGATTCTGAAACAGCCAGTTTTTACCCTATTTAAATAATATTATTTTCCCCTTCACTCTTCATTTTCTTCCCCTCCCAAAGTCAACTCTGATACAACCACTCCCCCCAATCACATCACCTGCCACCTATGTCCCATCACATCAATTTTCATTTTTAAATAAACCAATTTCTCCCCCTTTTTTGACATCATTCTCTTTTTCTTTTTCTTTTTCTTTTTCTTTCTTTCTTTTTTCCTTTTCCTTCTCCCTTCCTTCTTCTGGTGCCCGACCACCCCACCTCCGGTGCCCCGGTGGGGGCTGAGCGCCGCCGGCACAACGCCGGTGGCTGAGGGCGGCTAGGGGGCCTCCTGGCCTCCTGTGCGTGGGCGGAGGAGGGGGCAGCAACCCCCTCCCTTCTCCATTTTCTCTCCATCTCTCTTTTTCCCTCTCTCTCTTTCCCCTCTTCTCTTTGTTGGCCACTGGCCGGAGAGGGGGCCAGTTTTCCCCTCTCCCTTCTCTCTCTCTCTCCCCCCTTTCCTTCCTCCCCTTTCTCTTGGGGTGGCCGGCGGCCACCCCAGCCTGCGTCGGCCACGGCGGCCGGCGCAGTGCCCTACGCCTCCCTGGCCGTAGCTAGGGGGCGACAGAGCCAGCCCAGGCCGCCGGCCTGGGCTGGCGTGAGCAAAGGGGGGCGGCAGCCCCCCAATACTCTCTCTCTCTCTCCTCTCTCTCTTCTCTCTCTTCCCCCTCTCATCTCTCTCTATCCTGGTTCCTCTCTCCCTCTCTACTCTCTCCCTCTCCTATTCTTATTCTCTCTCTAAAACCCCTCTCTCTAAACTTTCTCTCTCTAGAAACCCTCTTTCTCTCTCTAGATTTTCTCTATCTAGAAATCCCTCTTTCTCTCTCTAGAAACCCCTCTTTCTCTCTAGACTTTCTCTCTCTAAAACTCACTTTCTCTCTCTCCTTTCTTATTCTCTCAAAAATATATATATATTATTATATTATTATATATATATTTATTTGGATTGTTGGCTTGATCGTGGTGTTCGTAAATTTTCCGGATATTACTCGGTATTGCGTTCCGGTATTGAGGCGAGTACAATTTCTTTTGAACATGCATCTATTCTATCATTATGCGTTTGATATTTCATGCTCTATTATCATCGTTTCATAATTGTTATCCTGCTTCTTGTACATGATGTATCAATATGTAAGTTGATATGTATAACACCGACACTGATATGTTACACCGTTACTTACCATGCTATATTTGACACATGATATCCGACACCGGTACTTGCCACGCTATATTTGACACGTGATACCGGACACCGATACTTGCCATGCTATGTTTGACCCATGATATCTGACACCGGTACTTGCCACGCTATACCTGACCCTGATATATGACACCGGTACTTGCCATGATATATTTGACATATGATACGTGACACCGGTACTTGCTATGCTATACTTATTACTTGATATAAGACACCGGGGTTTGCCATGCTATACATAATACCTGATATATAACACCGGTACTTGCCATGATACACTTGACACTTGACATGCTATCACCTGGTACTGGTACACTTCACCTGATATTGTGGCACATATAATATATTGCATATTCATGACTATTAATTTTACGGGGACTTGGCATGATTATTATACTGTTACCAGATATTTGGTACTCCTGAACTCCTGTACTCCTGAACTCCTGTATTCCTGAACTCCTGAAAAAGGGTGACTCCTGATATTATACTCCTGTTAATTCCCGTAGTTAGATAATCATGGTTAAACTGTATACACTTGTGGATATTATCTTTAGGCAATTCATATATGTATAATAAAAATACTCAACTTACACTGGGGTGGGGAAAACTGATGAAAACCGGTATGATGTCATATTTATAATGGTGATATATCTGAAGTGTCGTGTGGGGCGCGTAATGATAAGTCCCTGGAAGCAGTAGCCTGAATCTGAAGTGTCGTGTGGGGCGCGTAATGATAAGTCCCCGAAAGCAGTAGCCTATACTCCTGAGCTAGTCCCGGCAGAGACGGGACCCACTATAAATATGAGCCATCAGATTTATCAGTTTTCAAATAATAACTCGTCTTATTCATAAGTGGATGTATGTGTACCGGTAGCACATACAAAAACATATGAATCGGACGAATAACATAAAATAACCAAATAGTAATAATATTAGGAACGTGTGATATTTGGTCTCTCCTTTGTTCGGGTCCTGGTACTCACATATCAGACCCGGGTAAGTTCTACAGAGTGCAAACTCTAGCATGGACTATCAGTGATGTGAGGCGCTGGTAGGGAGGCGATTGAAATATCAAACGGTATTGATTATTATTGTTGGATCAATTAAAATGCAACATCTTTATATTCTCCAATTACAGTATTATGCTCTGAGTTGACACCCTATTTTATGACACATGACCTCTGTGATGATTACTCCAGACACACTCTAGTTCTGTTACCCTGAGGGCAACTCAAGTTGTATGAACTCAGATGATGGTGACATCGAATATGTGGTATATAGATGAGGGTTTCCTTATTTGGATTATCCCCTTGACGTATCAACCCCATGAATCCATAATCTGAGCTTATACAACTAGTTTTGTCCATACTTATATTTATCGTGTGTTTAGTGTATTTATCACATGTTTAATATATTTGTTGCATGTTATGTGTACCTATGCTCTATGTACCGTTTTCCATGCATATTTACTGATATACATGTATTTACTTGATCTCAGATTTACTGTCATTTTCCTTATATTACTTGTTATTTCCTGTACCTGCATGTCTGGACCACACCACTTGATCATGTACACGTGTGCCTGTTATGCACGCCATTTGGCTTTATTATATGTACTCGCTGGGGTTGCTAACAACCCTGGATCCTCATGTCCAAATCCTGGAGTCTGGACCGTGGCGGCCTTGTTGTAGTAGATCAGAGTGGCGCAGCGGGAGCGTGGATTAGTAATTGTCTATCTGGACTCTCCTTCTTCCATCCTTTTCTTGATCGGCTCGTGAGATTCTCATTTTGCTACCCGTGAGTACTTTCCTGTATTTCATATTGTACACCCTGCTTTTATGCTTCTTAGTGATCTTATATTCTTGAGATATTATATCATGCCTTGTGATAACTGTGTACTGATGTTATTTGTAACGCCCCGATCCCGGCGATACGGGGTCGTCACTGCAACGTATATGCGTAGGTCAGAACTACCCTCCCGTATATACGCTAAGCATCAGTACAGACAAGAATCTGAGTACGGAAGCAAATGGTGCATTATACATTCCAACACATATATACAATTACAGAATTATCACCAGAGTGATTACAATATTACATGAATATCATATCACTAATATGCGCAAATGCGGGAATACAAGCAGATGTACAAGAGTAAAACAGCATAAAGGTACTCACGAGTTTAAAAGAAAACTCGAGAGACTCACAGGGGGCCTGGAAGGATGTGGCTCAGGTCGGTCGGCTGGAGATCCACGCTACTGCTGCGTTACTCTGAACACACGCTCCTAGCTCCAGGACCTGGACGTGAGAATCCAGGGGAGTCAAATAATACTCCCCAGGCGAGTGTAGAAGCAAAACCAAGTGGTGAAGCAGGGTGAGCACAATAATGCATATATCAAGTAGGAAATACTCAGGAGGTAGATAGGATAGAGCAAGTAAGAATAGACATGGCATGAGAATCATAAAACAGGAAATCCGAATAAAACCAATCCGAGCTACCAGGTAGTTATGACATAATACTCTTAAAACATGAAATCCGATATAAAGTCCGGGAAAAGCAAATACGGTAAGGCACATCACGGATTCATAGCTATTTAAGATGCAGGCTTTGGTATGCGTCCCATTCCACATACCTCTACTTACAACTTAAAGAGCCAGTTATTATGACACTTTATTATTACTCGTCTTGCCCATATATCTCGGTATGTGTCTCGGTGTACGGCCAACTCACATACATCCATATATAAGCAAGTCGAGGTTGTTATTGGAAACAGCGGGGGTATCAACGAACTATGTTTACAGTGGGTCCCGTGCATGCCCGGGACCACGGTCCAGGATTGTTCCGTTGCATGGAAACGGAAGCCAGCCGCAAGGCTAAACAGGAGGGACTTATGTATGCCCTATCAATCAGGAATAAGGGAGCCAGCTCTCCCCTCGGTCCCCTGGAGTACCACAGGTCAGACCGGATATAAAGTGCACAACCTAATGCCACTGTAAACACGAACACATATCGATATCCGCATGTTTCCCCCGACCCAATACAAGTTGGTCCATTTTAAGATTCAATAGTTTAATTATCACTTTACGGGAATAATCAGGAATTAGGCATGATCAGGAAATTAGGAGTACATAAGTACTATATAGTCAGGTCACTGCATGTAAAGCAGGAATACAATATACAGGTCACTGATCATGATACAGGATAATAAGTCAAGTTCCCGTAAAGATGACAATCACAAGTCAAGTTATCATGCTGGGTGTAAGGTGATAGCATGATAGGATGGTGATAATGAATAAGCAACCAAACATATAAGAGATTGATAATAATCAGGTGGTAAGTTATGTCAAGAGATTGATAATAGTCTGGGTAAGTCAGGTCATACCAATAGGGTCTTACCAAATAGTAGCAAGTCAGGTGGTCAGGTGGTATACACTAGATGGTCAGGTGATATACATGTGTTAAAAGGAAACATGCAACTAACAAGTCTGAAGTAGTAGTAGGGCAAGTGTAAACATAACAGTAATCCAAAGTCCAACGACCACGAAGGGTCGGCCACGCATGGTATAAGCAATAAAAGACATATCACATGAAATAAAATACATGAAAGCTAAAGTTAGAACATGCGCAAAATCAATGAAATAAGAAGTAAGAGGGTAGCGAGTGAGAACACTCGCCTGAGTCACCAATATACCGAAATATCCGTAATCCACTGAAGTTCGGGATGCGCCATAACCTGATATAAATATGTAGAGAGAAGAGGAGAGAGAAAGAGTTAGAGAGAGAAGAGAGGTTTAGAGAGAGAAAGTCTAGAGAGAGAAAATGGGATTTTTAGAGAGAGTCTATTTAGAGAGAGAAAGTGAGATTTCTAGAGAGAGAATCTAGAGGGAGATTTCTAGAGAGAGAATCTAGAGGGAGATTTCTAGAGAGAGAAAATCTAGAGTGAGAAAGAGTGATTTTTAGAAAGGGATAACCTAGAGAGAGAAAGAGTGATTTTTAGAGGGAGAAACCCTAGAGAGAGAAAGTGGAGGTTTTAGAGAGGGTCTAGGGAGGAGTTAGAGAGAGAAACTGAGGAGAGAGAGGGAGAGGAATTGTAGAGAGAGGAGAGAGAGGAAGATAGAGGAAGAGAGAGAGAGAAGGAAGAGAGAGAGAAGAGAGAGAGAGAGAGAGAGAGAGAGAGAGAGAGAGAGAGTAGAGGAGAGAGAGAGAGAGAGAGAGAAGAGAGAGAGAGAGAGAGAAAGAGAGAAGAGAGAGAGAAAGAGAGAGAGAGAGAGAGAGAGAGAGAGAGAGAGAGAGAGAGAGAGAGATAGAGAGAGAGAGAGAGAGAGAGAAGAGAGAGAGAGAGAGGAGAGAGAGAGAGAGCTAGAGTGAGAAAGAGAGGAGAGAGAAAGAGAGAGGAGAGAGAAACAGTGAGAGAGAGAGGGAACAGTGAGAGAGAATGAGAGAGAGAGAGGGAGATGAGAGAGAAGAGAGAGATGAGAGAGAGAGAGGGAACAGTGAGAGAGAATAGAGAGAGAGAGAGAGGGAGATGAGAGAGAGAGAGAGATGAGAGAGAGAGGGAACAGGGGGCAGCAGGGCTGCTGCCCCCCTCTCAACACAGGGGCCGCCGGCGCGCCCAACAGAGAAGGAGAGGGGAGGCCGCGCCTCCCCTCCACACAAAGTGGCCGCCGGCGGCTGTCCGGGCCGCCGGCGTGCCCAATCAGAGGGAGAGAGGGGAGGCTGCGCCTCCCCTCCACAGACAGGGGCCGCCGGCGGCGATCCTGGCCGCCGGCGTGCTCAACAGAGAGGGAGAGAGAGGAGAGTGAAGGGGAGAAGAGAGGGGGAGAGAGGGAGATCTGAGAGAGAGAGAGAAGGGAGAGGGGGAAACTGGCCCCCTTCTCCGGCCAGTGGCCGCCGGCGGCGGTCCTGGCCGCCGGCGAGGCCAACAGAGAGAGAGGGAGAGGGTCGGCGGCGGTCGCTGGGCGCCAGCAAGAGAGGAAGGAGAGATGAGGGAAAAAGAAAAAAGGAAAAAGAAAAAAAGAAAAGGAAAAAAATAGAAAAGTAAGGAAAAAAGGAAAGAAAAGAAAAGGAAAAAGAGAGAGAGAGATTGATGGATGGGAGAGGGGTGTGTCTCCCCACGTGGAGGGGAGTAGGTGGGGTTGGTGAGAAAAAGGAAGGAAAAGAAAGGAAAAGAAAGAAAGAAAGATTAAAAAAAATAATAATATAATAATAAGGTTGAAAAATCGACTGTCTCCGAAAAATCCCAAAAAATACCCGGAGGTAGAAAACGTCATCCTGAGGAATAATATGAAATCGGTTTTCAGAAATAAAATCCCGTTTTCAAATTAAAAATCCGGAAATCAACCGCCGATACCGGTCCACACCGGGTCGGCCGGATTTTGATAAATTTCGAAAAATCCCAGAAAATGCATTAAAGAATAAAATATGGTTTTAAGAAGTAAAGTGAAAGCGGAATTCAGAAATTCAATTCCGTTTGTAAACTAAAAATCCTGGAATCAGTTAACTACCGACTCCGAAGGAATTTTCATAAAATCATAAAATCCTCAGAAAAAGAATGTAGGTAGAAAATATGATTCTAAGAAATAAAGTCTAAAGGACCATCATGAAATTCCTAGCTGTGTGTGAATTAAAATTCCTGGAATCGGTTATCTACCGACTCCGGTGGAATATCCATAAATTCGTAAAATCTTTAGAAAAAGGATTTAGGTAGGAAATATTACTCTAAGAAGAATCGTCTAAAGACTCTTCGAGAAATCCCAAGTGGTTTGTGAATTAAAAATCGGGGAATCGGTCAGCGGCACTGGCCGACACCGGTTTTGAAGACTTTCATTTTAATTCCAGAAAAATCTAGAAAATTATAGAAAATATATAATATTGGAAAATGATATTTAAAACTAAAATCGGTCAAATCGGATAACCAGAATGTCTAAAACAAGTAAAACTCTGAGATCGAGTCCCCGGCTCAGACCAAGGCTGACTCCGAGTTCACCGATCCAAATCCAAGGCAAAACGATCATATAAGGAATTCATAATACAGAATAAATACAGGAAACAAATCGAAAAAATACGATCGAAAATCTGAATACGCAACTAAGTACGTATTCCGGGAACGGGGTATTACATTATTATTGTTGGATTATCTGTTACCACTGTGCTTCCGTACTCTGATTCCTGCTTGTACTGATGCTTAACATATATACGTGAGGGTATTTCTGACCTGCGTGTATTCGTCGCAGTAACGTCTCTGTACCACCGGGATCGGGACGTTACATTTACAGATAAGGATATAGAGCAGTGTGCACGTGGTTATATGACGCATACATTTAACACTCATTTATTTTCAGATTCCACCACAAATAAGGTACATTTCATGTGATTTTTTCTTTTAGAGGATTTTGACGTATGCAGTGCTATATCATGGGGTAGGGCAGGTCTTGCATATCTCTGAAAAACACCTAGAGGGGGGGTGAATAGATGTTAATGCTAATCTAATGCTTTTTTAAAACAAGTTAAGATGAATGATGCAAGCAGTCACTCAAAACAAGAAATTGAAGCCGAATTCCCGTTAAAGGGCTATAGAACTTCTCCTCTTTGATTCCTCTAGATTATGAGTTGAGGTGCGTAATTGCTTCCTTATTGATATGAGTAAAGATCGAAAATACAAGGAGATGAAATGAGTGCAATATTGAAAAACTAATAGTATCACAAGTAAGGTGCTGCAACACTTACAACGAGTTCACACTAGAACTCTTGGACTCACAAGTTCCTCACTTGTTCCCGTAAGAACAACACAACATGAATCCACAAGTTCGCCAAGGACGCACCTATACCACACTCTTCAATACAAGGTGGAACACTTGATGATCTCTTCTCTTTGATCACCAACAAACACTCTCACAAATAAAGCTCCTATAAAATAGATAAGACTATGAAAAGCTCAAGCTTGTGTGAGAAAACTTGAATAGATTTGGAGATGAAAATTCAAGAAAGCTTTTGATAAAAATCAAGAGATCTATTTTTGAAAAACTCATTTTGATTTGGAAATGAAAGCTCAAAAATCTTGTTGAAAATTTTTGTGAAAGACAAAAAAAATAGGTCTAGAAAACTCTCCAAAAAATCTTAAACAAAACTGGCCCAAAACACCCCTTTTATAAGGCAGCAAAAAAACTAGCCGTTGGGGGGGCAGTCGACCGGCCGGTCGACCGGCCAACGGTCATAGTTCAGACTGTTGGGGTTGCCGGTCGACCGCCCGGTCGATTGCACCCAGGTCTTGACCTGTCGGTCGACCGAGCCAAGAACCAGAGAGCAGTAGAGCACTGCTCTTTGTTCGGTTGACCGTTCGATCGACCGGGGCCAGATCCAGAGAGCAAACTTTCTAGATCGGTCGACCGTCTGGTCGACTGGCCCTCAAGCCAGGGCTTTGTGCACGTTTTGTACACATCGGTCGACCGCTCGGTCGACCGACCTCTGGTTCGGTCGACCAGTCAGTTGACCACCAGAAGCCAGGTCAGGGTTTTAAGGATTTGAAACTTGGTCTTTTAAAACTCTAAAATTTTATTAAATATACATAAAATCCACAAAAATAAGTCCTTTAAAACACTTTGAAGTACAAATATGTGTGATAAAAAATTAACACATATTACAAACAGTTTAAACTATTTTTGCGATATAGAAATTTAGCCTTCAACAAAAAATCGTATTTTTCAAAAACTAACTCAAAAATCTCTTAACCAAAACTGGCCCAAAAACACCCCCTTTATAAGGCAACAGAAAACTAGCCGTTGGGGGGCCAGATGGCCTGTCGGTCGATCGGTCGGTCGACTGGCTAACGGTCATATTTCAGACCGTTGGGATTGCTAGTCGATCGCTCGGTCGACCGCACCCAGGTCTTGACCTGTCGGTGGACCGCACCCAGGTCTTGACCTGTCGGCCGACCGAGGCAAGAACCAGAGAGCAATGCTTTCTGGCTAGTCGACCGCTCGGTCGACCGGGGCCAGATCCAGAGAGCAAACTCTCTGGATCGGTCAACCAGCCCTCAAGCCAGGGCTTTGTGCATGTTCTGTGCACGTCGGTTGACCGCTCGGTCGATCGACCTCTGGTTCGATCGACCGCCAGAAGCCCAGATCTGAGTTTTAAGGATTTGAAACTTAGTCTTTTAAAACCCTAAAATTTTATTTAAAATACATAAAAATCCACAAAAATAAGTTCTTTAAAATACTTTGAAGTACAAATATGTGTGATAAAAAATCAACACATATTACAAACAAGTTGAACTATTTTTGCAATATAGAAATTTAGCCTAAAATCAAAAATCGTATTTTTCAAAAACTAACTCAAAATGAAAAATTCACTTTTCAAAACTTGTTCAAATATAAAAACAAGATATTTAAACACTATAGAAGCATAGTGTGTATGGATATGATCCAATACACATATAAGATGAAATATCTATGTTTTTGACAATAAGCTCAAAATAAAGTTTTGACTTTAGCAAAACTTAAACACATGAAATACAAACATCAAATAAGTTTTTCTAAACATTTGAACCAAGAATGTATATGGATGAAATCCAATATAAATATAAAATATGTAAACTTGTTTTGATGAACTCTATTCATAAAAATGAAATATGTATAATTTGAGGCTCAAAATCAAAACGGTATTTTTCAAAATCAAAACTATTTCACATGAAATCTTTTGAAATATTTTGTGTGTGTGTGTATATATATAAGCTTGAGCAATTCACAACTAATCTATCCTTTACATCTTATCTAAAACACAAAATCTTAAAACTTAAAAACACGACTCAAGTCTTGAAAATCTTCTCTTGAAAATCTTCTTGTTCATCTTGACTTGGTCCAAACCTTGATCCAAAGAGCTAGATTCCTTTTGAGACGATGCGATCTTGAAGCGCGAGCTCTTGAATCAACACGTGCTAGCTTCAAAACTTGACTTTGAATCTTTTGTTGAAGCTAAATACCGACTAAGATCTTGATTAAATATCCGAAACTACGTAGATACAAGATCATTAGTACTATAACTACATGAGTTAATCATCATCAAAACTAGGGTGACGGTTTTTTTGGCCAACAATGAGCTCGCATCGGAGCTAGCTCACAATGGAACTAAGAAGAGAGCTTCATGCGAAGCTAAACCCACAGCGGAGCTGCAGAGCCTGCTGCAAAGCTGGCATTGAGCTCTCAATAGAGCTATACAAAGCTTCAGGCGAAGCTAAGGAATAAGCGTACAACGGAGCTGTTGATAGCTTGCTGCGAAACTAATACTGAGCTTGCAGCGAAGCTAGATGTTAGCCTCTTGGGGCTTCTTCAGAATGCAAATGCTTTGTTCACTGTCTCTTTTGCTGGATTAGCGGAGTCCAAGTCATTGGTTTATCCATCAGGGATGAACAGGTCTTCAGCCTGCCATAGATTTGTCTTTTAGGAGTGTCGACAAGTTAGACATCGTTCGGACCGGCTGAGAGCTGCCTTGGAGTTTGTCTTTTCAGAGTGTTAACACTTGCAAGCCGAGTCATCCACCATCTTGACAGTCCCTTCTTCCTTTGCAACCAAGAATTTGAACATCTCCTTCTGAGAACATACATGAACAACACTACCAGAATCTAATATCCAACCTTTATCTGTAGAAGTGTTACTATAGAAGTCGTTAACATATAGGTGCCAGATACACCCTCTTTTATGTCTGCCTCCGCAATTTGCCCTTTCTTCTTCAATAACTCTTGTCGATGCTAACAATTCGTCTTCCAATGACCTTCCTAGTGACGATAGTGACGTGCCTTCGATGAACCGGGACTTTTTTCCCTCCTCTTCTTTTCTTTCCCATGACCACCAAACCTAAACCTTCTTGCTAATCTTGATTTGGCATTTTACTGACCTCATTTGATAACTGAGTTGTTGTGACCTCCTCCAAGATGAGAGTTTCCTTTCTGTAGAGTACGATGCTTACAATTTAATCGTATAACTCTGAAAGCGAACTGAGAAGTATTAACGCCTTATTCTCCTCGTCGATCTTCACATCAACAGGCAGTAACTCGCTGATGATCTTATCGAAGAAGTTCAGATTCTCCAACATCGCTGTCTCATCCTTCATGCATAACCCATATAGTTATTTCTTCAAGTACATCTTGTTGGGAGGTTCTCGTCATATACAATGTTTCTAATCTTGATCACAAACTCATAGTCGTTTCTTCATCCATCACGTTGTATATCACCTCATCTGCAAGACATAATTGAATCGTGCTTGCTGCTTTCAGATTCAACTCCTAATCTTATGTGATATGCCCACAGGTTTTGCTGAGTTTCCCTGTAGGGTTTTGTGAAGACCTTGTTGCATCAACAACGTTTTCACCTTCTTTTTCCATAAATTGAAGTTTTCTTTGCCATTGAATTTCTTGATCTCAAACTTGCTCGCAGAAATTTCAATCTTCGACATATCGGCTTACCATCAACTTTAAGCTTTAATACCAATTGTTGAGACTACACCAATAATTAGGTAATGACACCAATTGTTGTGCGCAAGACCGTGATCGATGTTGCGGAATCATGACAATATGTAATACTTGCAAAAAAAAAAAGTAATGCAAAGTAGCAATACTAAGACAAAAGAGAAATAACACGAGAATTTAACGTGGTTCGATCAAATCCGGCCTACGTCATGGGGAGAGAACTTGAGAGAGTTTTATAACATATTTGGTACAAGAGATCTAATATTCCCATTGATTCTCACAAGAGTATTAACCTTCCCCTTAAATCCCTCAAGATTACGAGAGTTTTCTTTCTCTCTTTGCATTGTTTTTTATATTTTTTTTGTGTTACAATATACTAGGTTATAACTTTTATTTATAGAGTATTATAATACAAACTATATTCAAACTATGAGATGATCTTAACTGTCGGATGCTTGAAGAACTTATCAATCCTTACATGATGTGATTTCCTTGATCTAAAACAATTTTAAACCCTTCAATCTTTAGAAACAAATCTTTCAATGAATAGAATTTGTGTTCTCTACGGAGTCCACCAGAAAGAAAACGTAAACGCGTCCGAAAAGAACAACCGAATCTGATTCTAAACCTCTGGCTGTTGATAAGCCCGAGCACCTGTCGACAGGTGTGCAAGAGTGTCGATAGTGCCTGCTACCTATCAACAAACAGAGCCGTATTTTTTCTCTATTGTGTGCGATTGACATGCCCGTCAACCGCCCATTGTCTGCTATCGACAGTCCCATCAATCGCCACATTGTTTTTTATTTTTGAACTGCTTCTTTTTAAAGTTCTTTTTCTTCTCCAACTTGAGTAGATCTTCTTTGACCATCATCTCCTCTTGAAAACAAGACAATTTCACAACAAATGTGAGCCAGTGATCGAGACAAAATGAAAATATTTGGCTCCAACATTCAAGTATAACATATATGAGAGCCTTGTTTCAATTGATTCTCCAAAGACACAAAAATCTGGTAGCATCCGTCTTTCTGATTTTCTATCAAAACCAGGACATCCTCCATTGCATATTCGAAACAAGTGGTAATTAAACACACAGCATTTAATTGACCTGATATCTAATAAAATCAACTTACAAGATGCAAGGGAAAAAGAAAATGCCACGCAGCCTTGCATGTATTGTCCAAAAGTACAGTGCATCTCTATATAACTGCATGACATAGTCCATGTTTGTCCAATTTATACCCGTAGGATCTCCTAATTAGGCTTAAAGAATTTTAGCTTGAGCCCACTATTCACCATGCTCCAAACACCACCAACAGAGAAAGCTAGGCTGAAAGTAATTCCGAGGATGCCTAGGCTCCAATTTAGATACCAACTGAAGCTATATTTTGCAGGCTTCTTTATAAGCACCCACATGAAACAAGGATAGGCGAAGGTGACAGGAAGAGTGAGACCACCCAACAGTCCAGCGAGACTAGACAGGAAAGGCAGTGCCACTCCAATAAAAAACGAGATGAATCCATAGAAGACTCGGAAACCAGACCGGATCCATATTGAGCAGGGGCGGTTTGTGCGACTGGTATATCCTGCTTCAAAGCTGTCAAATACCGGCATGGAATATATTTGGAAACTGCTGAGGCAGTTAAACACAACCAAGAGGGAAGTTGCTGCAAGGAGACCCCTTGGTATGTCTTTGTTGTGAAATACGTATAAGGCATTCAGCATTCCTCCTGCTGGCATCTGCAAGGAAAAATGAAGATTATATTTAATTAATTTGCACCATAAATAGATAAAATTTTAATCTGCATTATTGAGTACAGTGGCAAGTACAAAATATGGACAAAGCTGGTAGGCTAGTCTTAGAAAAGGACTCACAAGGTTTCCATAGGCCCAAAAACCTCCAATTGCAATGGGGAATAAACATATGGCAATCAGAAGATACGCTACCTTAGCTCCTCTCCACATTGGGACATGAGCAGGATGCTTAAATGTTGATGGCATTGTTGCCTATAATATCAATTTGGAGAACAGCTTTGTCAGCATATGTGAAATGGACAAAATAAAAAAGTTCCCTAGCAATTAGATTATTTGAAAGACCTAGAGTGTGCACCTGAATTTCCAATGCTAGGTTGTGCCCCCTGAATGCGAATGCAATGATGCCAAATGCATTTAGTATCGAGAAAATCGATGCACTGAATGAAGATGATCTTAGGGGCTGGTAAGATATATAAGGAGGCCTTTTTTGACTAACAGATAGTACCCAGGTCATAGTTGCATAAGTTATTGCAGTTAAAGCTCCAATTAGAGAGAGCCCAGCAATAGAATTCAGGTTTGGTAGCTGAGAGAGAACAATGCACAAAGAAGTAAATACTAGATACCACTCAACAGTTGACAACGGGTTCGATGAACAAAGGGGCCCACAGACTAACTGAAAAAAGAGCTTCATGGTTTCTCCTCCAATCAGAATCAGTGCCGTTGCAGTCCCCGCTGACAAATAAACTGTTGGGAACAAAGCTAGCCAAACACCTAGTCTTTCACCTGAAAAGAGAGATGACATTATACAGTAGACAAATGCGGTCACACTTAGAAGTACTGAACAGGAGGAGGATTCATTTATCGGACACCAACTACTTGGGAGAAAGGATTTGTACTTGCTGCTGCTGCTGCTGCGTCGTGTTAGTGCTACTGAAGTATAGAATACTGATGCCGTGTGCGTGTGTGTGCAGAAAACAGACTCAAGATAGAGTATAAACTGCTACTGCAAACTATTTCTCATTTGAATTTTCTCATGATACATGAAGGAGAGAATTTTATGTATTGATCATACCAAATCATAAAAGGTTAAAGATTGTAACAACTTAATTGTTTTATAAAGGTTTCTCAACCTCTTCTATTATTAGCTATATAAAAAAAAAAATGCCATTCTAGCTTCTTCTGTCTAAAGATTCACCTGTCTTTACCATAAAAGTCACTCTAATTGTAGAAGCGCTAAAACCTTTGAGAAATGATCTTTAGAATCCTTATGCTTCCTCACACTTCAATTAAAATGAGTGATGACATGTCAGACACTTAAATACTTTGAAAACATTTCCGGAACACTCTAGCCATACTTTAAGTAACAAGAGTATGATATTATTATGAATCTTTGAGCTTTTTATGCAACATAATAATACTGGATTCTCACATAAATGTTTAAGCCTTCTAGGTTATTTTTTTGAACTCTGACCCAATTGCTTTAGGTGAATACTCAATACATATGTTAAAATGTATATTTTTTACTTGCAAATCTTAAAAATATAGCCATGTCTGCACATCATACTTGTAGATAGTTCCCGTGTCAGATACCACAAGACACCTAGACATTGACACCCGTATCCCTTAAAAATGTAGCCATGTCTGCGCATCATACATTTAGATAGTTCCCATGTCAGATACCTCAAGACACAAGACACTAAAACACCGGTGTCAAATACCTCAAGACACCTAGACACCCGTGTCAGATTCTCACATAAATGTTTAAGCCTTTTAGGTTATTTTTTTGAACTCTTACCCAATTGCTTTAGGTGATTACTCAATACATATGTTAAAATGTATATTTTTTACATGCAAATCTTAAAAATATAGCTATGTCTGCACATCATACTTTTAGATAGTTCCCGTGTCAGATACCTCAAGACACCTAGACACTTAGACACCTGTATCCCTTGCCCATGTAAAACTGGTTGTTGGAATGTAATTCACCCTTCTCAAACTCAAGGCTGACATTGAAGTTTTCCTCCTGCAGTTAGCAGTTCATTAAAAATAAGTAGTTATCTTCTTTTTCATGTATCCAAACGAACTCTAGGTCTTATTCTCCTTTTAAGAATACACTCCAATTCCTTTACCTAGCCCTTTATGGTGATAGTTCGTCTCTTGAGGAACAGGTTTACACCTGAATCTCAAATAATCATGCTCATATGATTTGATCTGTTGTCCACGTGGAATATAGGAAGAGATCAGATACTGCTTTTGTGGAAAGTAAACATGCTAAAAAACACAGCATTCCTAGAAGAACTATTGTACATTAGGAAGAGTGTTTACATGCCTTAAATGGCCTTTGAAGTATTCTCTTAATTACTCTAGATATCCAAATATGGTGAAAGGCAAAAATGAAGCAAACTGGATGATAAATTCATCAGATGTCAAGTGCACTTCTAGCTTTTGTTTCTTATGTGAGGGTGCTGTAACTCAAAACTGGAATTGCTAAAACGTTATGGAAATTGCTCATTTCATTGGATGCAACATCCTCAGAGTCTAAGTGGTTAAAAAAAAATCTGATTTCTACCATACCTATCATGCACAGGCCAGTGCCAACATTAACAATGTTAAATGGTGGAGCCAAATTATTGCCTTGACGATTTGTCGCCCTACGCAGAGTCTTTAAGCGGTCGACCTGTGCGATTAGGTCGCCATGGGGGTTGGAAAGGGGGCAGGAGTCCCCCTCCCGGGAGTGCTGTGAGCGGAGCCTCCGGAGCAAAATTTCTTTGAGGAGTCCCTTTGCAGATCACGGAGCGAGCGCGAAGCACTCCGCTAAAGAGGTTGGACGAGTTCGGAGTTTCAGGCTGAGGGCAAAGTCAAAGTCTCGCTTCAGAATAGCATCTAGATATCACTTCGAAGGAGCACTCCGAAGCATCCAGTCGGAGTACTCCGAAGCGTTAGTGCATAACAGCGACTCGAAGATGCATAATAGTAAAGCGGTCCAGTCTGCAAGCTTTGAAGCCCGTGAAAATCAGAGAACACGTGTCAAAAGCAAATTGGTGATTTCATAACTTGTAACCCTAATTTACTCTATAAAAGGAGATGCATCGTCATTAAGTTTAATATAGAGCAGAAAAGTGTGTATGCCATTGTACATACAGAGTGGCTGTGAGGTTCTCTCTTCTTCTCCTGTAATCTCTCAGATAATATAGTGTATTTGCATGCGACTCCGTGGTTTTTCCCTATATGGGTTTTCTACACAAAATTTTGGTATCTTTGATTGTGCGTTTGATTTGTATTCTTTCTTCTTCCCCAATTCGTTCCTCCCAACAATCTATACATTTCTAATCCAAATTCTTACTTGATCTGCTAAGTCGAGCCCTACAGGGCTCACATGTTACTCTTGTTAAGTTGTGAAGCTAGATTATTGCCTTGACTGAGTGTCCCATACGCAATAAGTTCGATGATCCCGGAGCGAAGGCGGAGCCTTCTGGGTCATGGCATTGGGGGAGTTCAGAGTTTCAAGTTAATGGCATAGACGGAGCGATAGCCTCTGGAGTGACAAAGTCTCTAGGGCGACGACCTTCGGAGTGGAGTCTCCGGACTGAAAGCTCACTACCCAGTACCTAGTCGGAGGAGCACTCTGAACTATGGGGTAAGGCTTCAGTTCCCTCTCGGAGGCTCATTGTATTTTGCGACCTTTATTGATGAATCTAGTAGAAAGATATGGATCTATTTCTTGAAGCACAAGTCGAATGTGTTCGATGTGTTTAAGAAATGGTTGGCTCAAGTTGAGAATGAATCAGGTTGGAAGCTTAAGTGCTTGAACTCCGATAATGGGGGCGAATATTGTGATGGCAGATTCGAAGAGTTCTGTGGGGTCAGGAAATCCATAGAGTGAAGACGGTTCCCGAAAAGTCTCATCAGAATGGGGGGGCAGAGCGCATGAACAGGACAATACTGGAGCGTGCCATGAGCATGCGAATACACGCTAGATTACCCAAATAGTTCTGGGCAAATGCAGTCAACACGGCAGTGTATCTGATCAACATAGAGCCATCAGTGCCCTTGAACTGTAGGATACCGGTAGAAGCATGAACTAACAAAGAGGTAAACATGAACCACCTGCGTACTTTTGATTATACCTCATATGTCCATGTGGAGTTAGATCACAAGAGCAAGTTAGATCTGAAGTCCAATAGGCGCATTTTCATTGGGTACGATCAAGCGAGTACGATTATCGGTTTTGGGATCCAGATAACCAAAAGATCCTTAGGTATAAGGATGTGTTATTCAATGAGAATAAGATGCACAAGGACTTGTTAACGGAGAGCACTTCGAAGAAGGATCCCAGAGAGGCATCTCGGAGCACTCCGGAACAGCAGGATGCTGCGGAGTCGGAGTTCATTGAACTTGATGATGTTTTTGTGAAGAAGATTCGGAGCATTCTGGAAGGGAATGAGAAACTCCGAGTAGAGCCTCTGACACCCAAAGTGAGTTAAGGCAATTAACCAGGACGACTAGAGCTCTAGAGAGATATCCTCCTGCCTTACACTATCTGTTGTTGACTAACAATGGTGAGGCCGAGTGTTATGGGGAGTCTTTGCAAGTAGAAAACAATGTCAAGTGGGAGCTTATCATGAATAAGGAGATAGAGTTTCTCATTAAGAATCAAACATGAAATTTAGTTGAACTGCTAGAAAGCAAGCGAGCCTACATAACAAGTGGGTCTACCGGTTGAAGGAGCATGATGACACCAAGAGGTACGACGAAAACGGTTGTGAAGGAATTTCAACAGCGAGAAGGTATTGACTTTAACGAGATTCTCTCATGTTTTGAAACTAACTACTATTAGATCTGTTCTGAGCAATGTGGCAGCAGAGGATTTACATCTAGAATAGCTGGATGTTAAAACTGTATTTCTCCATGATGATTTGGAGGACATATATATGATGCAGCCACATGGTTATATCATGTCCGGAAAGGAGCAGTTGGTTGTAAGCTCAAGAAGAGTCTTTATGGCTTGAAATAGGCTCTGAGGAAGTGGTATCTGAAGTTTGACAGATTCATAGTGAGTAATGAACTCACAAGACTGCAGGCTGATCGCTGTTGCTATTCCAAGTGGTTTATCATACTATTACTGTATGTAGATGAAATAGTTGTTGCTGGATCAAGCATGAAAGAGAACGTGAATCTCAAGGCCAAGTTGGCGAAAGAATTCTCAATGAAGGACTTGGATCCAGCGAAAAAATTCTTGAAATGAAGACGAGCACAGAAAGAAAAAAGGCTGTTGAAGATATCACAAGGCGAGTACGTGGAGAAGGTGTTGAATAGGTTTAACATGTTAGATGCTAAACTTGTGAACGTCCTGCTCGAAGGTCACTTCAAGCTCTCATAGGCACAAAACGGAAGATGAGAAGGTTCTTATGACGGAGGTACCATATGGATCAGCTGTGGGCAACTTGATGTATGCTATGGTCCGCGCGAGGCCAAACATTGCTCAAGCAGTGGGAGTTGCTAGCAGATATATGAGCAATCTCAGAAAGGAGCATTGGGGAGCTATAAAGTGGATCTTGAAATATCTGAAAGGGAGTTCAGATATGGCACTGTGTTATGATGGCACAGACGTTCATCTGCACGGATATGTAGACTTCAACTTTGCGGGTGATGTAGATAGTCAGAGGAGTACCACTGATTATGTTCACTTTGCGGGCGATGTAAATAATCGGAGGAGTACCACTGATTATATCCTTCACCACGAGGCCAGACATTGCTCAAGCAGTGGATTGCGGATCAACATTATTTGTGGCTGGATTTATTGATGCCGCTATGAGCTTTCTTCTTGATGATTTGAATGATGAAGATTGACGAAAAGACGTATCAATTTGCACTACAAAAGTTCCGGGATACTTACTGTTTTCTTTTTCTTGGAGTATGTTCCCTTTACTTTTTGTAAAATGAACTTTCTATAATGAATTGAGAACATTTCTAATTTTCTATGCATATATTTTGCAGGATTATGCAAGCTGGACTTGGTTAAGATGAGTTGATAGATCCCAAGTTTAAAACAACAATGCATTTGATTCCCCCCAAAAGATGTACATAAAGTGTGACTTCATTTGTAATGTTTGGATGTTTATATTAATCATATGCTATTGAATGACAATATGATGTGAGTTTGATAATGTATCTATGTTGATAGTGTAAGTAATGATTATCTTTCTTATTGGTGTAATTCATGTGGCTAAGTTTACTATAACTTGGGTCATCATGTAATGACCCGCCCACTCCCAACCCTACTTGAATTACCCGTCCGGAACCCACCTGAAACCCATGCGTACGGTTTGGGTTGACTATTTTCTTTACCCATTGGGTTTCAGATAGTTAAGTGGGGATTTAAATTTCAGGTTTTGGTATAGAATTGCTTCTAAACCTGCCCGATCCGACCCATTGACACCCCTAGGATGACTGACTAACTAAATGCTCCAATTTATCCAATGCAAGACACTAATATACACTCATAACATTTTATGTGTATTGCTGCCAATACTACAAGATCAAAAGAGGCTAGTTTCCAGCGACAACACTATAGTAACTATTGGTTGAGGCAAAATTCAGTTTAAGTGAATTTCCAAGTTATGGACAACCTACACCTTTAGTGTTCTCCAAAGGGATGTAATAGCAATAATGTGGTTTACCAATTTCTGTCTCTAAACCTTGCTCTAAAAAGCTATACAAAATTGCTATTTGGCGCCATAATTAACAAGAAGAAGATAAACCATGAACCAACATGTATTAATGTTTTACCAAACTTGTTGTATTTAACTTTTCCTACTTGATGCTTTACCTGAGCTCATCACACAACAACTAGGTAACTAGATAATTTTTGTCACTAGCATGGTTCAGTGGTAAAAGGGGCCGCTCTTAAGAAGTTAACTAGTAGAAAATTCGTTGAAGAATTAAGCTGTAATTGTAAATGCATGAGCACTTGAATTTATTCAAGATGAATTGATCATGAAGCAAAAGGCCACATATATAGTTGTCAGTGATACTCACCA